>ML794959.1:26409-38825 GCA_009831015.1 Picea engelmannii
CAAATACGGGAATATCAAAATTAACCTGTACCTTGAAAGGTGAGGTGCCTCCAAAGTGGTCGCTTGATGAAGATGCGCCTGATGCTATCGGCAGGTGTTGAAGGATGTGGGAAAAATTCTCCATCATTTCGTCCCTCTGTCGCATGAGAGCTTGCTCAAGCAACAGACTGATAGGATCGTCTGCTCCATCGGTTTTCTTTTCTTCCGCCATTGAGGGTTTCTTGGGTGTGCGAGAGAAATTGTCTTCCAGAGAGACAAGCTCGAGACCCAACTTGCTATACTTGAACCTCGTCGGGGACATGCACTGAAAAAATGATCAAGAGCAGCCTGCTCTGATACCACTGATCCGGATTATTTTCGGCACGAAATGAGAGCGGAGATATAATAAAGAAATGCACAAAGATATTGCAGATATTCAATAATATAACAGAAATGTATCAAAGATGCAACCATAAACACAAATATACAGTAATACACGATTTCTATTAATCAAAGAAATGTACAGAGACTGTAAAAATACAGAGTGAAAGACTTACTAGAATGGTGGCAGCTTATCTATGAGAAGAGATGTGACGGCTACTCGCATTCGCAAGAAGATGGTTACAATGAGGCTCTGGAGGCCTTTTTACAATAATCGGGAATTCCAAAATTCCTAGACATCCAAAAACCTAACCCTAGGAGATGAAGCGCCAAAAGTCATGTGCGCCCTGTTTGGGTAAGTTGGTGCATCAACTTCCCAGGGTCGTAACTTTTGCATACGATCTTCGTTTTAGGCGTGTGATAGCTCGTTGGAAAGGTATCGTCGAGGAGATTCATTTTGGGGGATCAATCATGCCTTTGGATATCATTGAGAACTTCGATATTGAAAAAAAAAAAATCATTTAGGCCCTCAAAATGGCTCCAGAAGTGAAAACCTGCTAAAAATAGTAAATTGCCAAAATGGCTAGAAAATTGTTTTGAGCCATTTGGAAAATGTGGGTGGCCCCCGATATCCACTTGGATCAGTCTCGCAAACAGGTGTCATTCAGTGGAATATCTTCTCTTTGACTATCCATTTGGCAGTAATCTGTGAAGGAAAAGCTTACCTTAACCTTTGAAGCCTTAAACCCTTGATCCTTCTCCTTCAAAACCCCAGATTAATAGGGACGTCTCCCTTGGGATTAGCCACCCTAAATAGAAAGAGCTCCCCATCGAGGTGACAGTGGGTGGGGAAGCTCATGTTACGCCAGTTTGAGCCTTGACTTCAAGCTACCTAAACCTTTCCTACAAACTGAGCAATAACAGGGCACTAGTCAACCGAAATCCTAGTTCCCACAAAAATTGAAATACTCCATGATTTGCAATTTTCCATGCAAAAATGTTGTAGCATAGAGTTTACATACTTACTCTGGCTCAACCAAATCATATTTTCTCTGTATCTCCCGATCTCCATTCCTAATATATATTTTGGTTCCCCCAATTCCTTCATATCAAATTGTGTTGAAAGCTTAGACTTCAAATAAAAAATCACATCCTTACTATTACCAAAGAATAAAATATCATTTACATATAGAGTGATAACAAGGAAATGCCCACCATATTGTTTGTAATATACATGGTGATGTGATTTGGATCTCAAAAATCCTAATCCCAACACAAAATAATCAAACTTTTGGTACCACATTCTAGAAGATTGTTTGTGACCATATCAAGACTTTTTTAACTTGCAAACCAATGACTCTTTACCTTTTTTAACATAGTTCTATGGTTGTGTCATATAGATCCACTTCTTCAAGTCACCATGTAGGAATGCAATTTTCACATCCATATGTTCTATCTCTAAATTAAAGGTTGTTGCTACAAATAATAGGAACCTAATATATGTTAACTTAACAACTATGGAAAAGATCTCACCAAAGTTTATCCCCTCAAGTTGGGAATATCCTTTTGCAACCAACCTTTCCCTATTCTTGGTCTAATGGGTTTCCATCCATTACGAAATGGGACCAAGTCCCATGGATCATTCTTTCTAAGTGCATCCATTTAATCATCCATGGCCAATCTCTAGGACTCATTATCTTCCATCTCCATTGCCTCTTTCACCATTCTAGGCTCATGAGTGTTAGCAAATATACATTTGAAATAAAATGGACTATAATTATACATGTCTAATAGTTGCCTTCTTTGCTATGTGAACCTCCTTAAAGTTTGAGGTGGAGTTTCTTCCTCCTCTTCCAAACTCTCTGAAATCTCCTCATCATCAGGTCCATCATGAAATTCTTGTTCATTTTGTTGGGTTGTTATATTCTTTGCAGTGAAAGTCTAG
The DNA here is from genome assembly GCA_009831015.1 of Picea engelmannii. Lineage (NCBI taxonomy): Eukaryota > Viridiplantae > Streptophyta > Pinopsida > Pinales > Pinaceae > Picea > Picea engelmannii. The sequence continues at coordinate 28,715 of ML794959.1, forward strand.
TCGAGGTGAATCGACTGACAATCAAAGGTCGAGGTGGATCGACAACAGTCAAGGTCGAGGTGGATTGATAACAAGTTGAAGATCGAGGGAGTCGACCAGGTAAAGTCGAAGTCGAAGATATCAACAACAATTCAACTGACAAGAAGTCTAAATGCGGGTGTGAGACGATCGACTAGAGACTGAATGAAGGATCGATTGGTAATCGACTAGTAAACCAACTTGGAGTTGACTGTAACTGAATCTTGGGATTTAGGAGATTTGTAGCCAATGATATGCATGGATCTGTAATCGTTTTTGGGTGCCAATATTTAGGGTTTTTTTTGTTGTAAGGCCTATAAAGAAGAGTTTTGTAACATTGTAAAGTGTAATCATGCAATGCACTTATGCAGGTTAATGCATGTGTAATTATAGGTTGTTGGTCATGTATATGTAAGCCATATTGGCTGCAGGGTTGTTCTTGTGCAGGCAAGAGGGTATGATGTTGATTGTGTATTAGGTGTGGATTAAGGTTAGACATGTAACTTTTTATTCTGATTGAATAAGACAACAAGAGAGAAGAACGCTTAAAGGAATGTTGGTTTTCCCGGTTAAGGGTTTCCAGGGTAAAATCTCGGTGTATTGTGTGATTGCTTGTGTCATTTTCATTATTGATTAAATTCTTCTTCTCTTTTGCTAGGATTAGGGTGGAAGTGCCTTTCATTTTCTGGCATGTGGTATCAAAGCTTAGGTATGCCATGACAAGTGAGTTATCAGAGCGGTGTTATACTTTGGAGAGTATATCAGATCTTGATTTGCCAATCTTGAATATGAGAACTAAACCCTAGGTAAACATAATTACCAACTTAACGAGAACTCTACAAAGTTCTCGTTTTTGGGGGGGTCTAAAATTTTACCCCATTTTTAAAAATGGTGCTACCCCCCCTCCATTTTTAGGTGGTTTTCGATATTTTAATTTTTTCGATCCACAATGTTTTCACATTATTTTTTTAAATACTTTTTTTTCATCTATTTTCAATTTTTTCATTTTTTTTTTATTCAACGATGTTTTTAGTCATTTTTTCATGCTTCTTTCAATCTTAATTTTTTTTTTTACCATTTACTTTTTTGAAGCTACAATTTTTCATATAATTTTGTTCTCTTAATTAATTTTAATTGTTCCATACTTTTGAAATATAGTGAAAAACATCATTTTTAACATATTGTTTACCTTTACTTCAATACATCGAAAAAATTGTAGTTAAATAACATTATTTTTTAATATTTAGCAAAACAATACACATTTTATAGCCATATATAATAAAAAACCTATACATTTCAATACATATTCCTTAAAATAACATGTCAAATAAAACATTTTTATGGACATAATTGAACAAAAAAAGTCAAAATTTTATAAAACATTATTATTTTCTTTTATATTTTTATACATTTGAAGTAAAAAATGACAACATTTAATAAAATTTTCCAATGTATAGTGATTCACATACAAATAAACAAAAAAAATAATAATAAAAAGATTCATCACAAAACAACAATAGATACATCTTTATTCTTATTTTAAAATCTGAAAGTCAAAACATTACAATTATAGCTCATAAAAATTTGCAAAATTGAATAGCATATTCAAAGACATCTTTAAACTAATCAACAATATTATATATCCCAAATTCACCATTCTCAACAAACACATTATCATCTTCTTCGATGTCATTTTGTGCTTCCATTGTGTCGTTTTGTTCTTCCATTGGTTCTTTGATATCCACAAGTTCTCCAAAGTGATCATTTCCAATCATTCCTCCTAATGGTACTTGAGGTTCCTTTGACAAATTTTCCACCTTTGATTCACTAAAATCTCTTTTCCTCAAACCAACTTCTTGCATTTCATCTAGAAGGGCTGGAATAACATCAATTCTTTGTTGAATAAAACTGCACTGCATTGGGTCACTTTCAATGGCTATGCAATTCCTTCCTTTCTGTAGGAAACACACTAATGTTGTACCCAGTCACCAAATACAAAATAAATAATGAAGTTAGACACTATAAAGATATAAATTAAAAATAATATAAGATTGAAGTATGATTTCATAAATATTAGATCATAATTATTACCTGAACCCGAGAACAAATCCAAAAACCAATCTCCTTCATTTGAAAATGTATCTATAAGATAATTAATTAATGCTTGTGGTTTTTGATAAATTTTAACCATCTCTCCTTTCAAATATTTTTCCTCATATGTTAGCTTTCTAACCACAACATTATATACCAATATACTACTAGGAGTCTCTCCATCCTTTGCATTGACAAGAATAGAATTATAAGAGTCATCTTTTGTCCAGGTTACAAGATGTATACTCTCAAAATCACGTTTAAATGATTCTCTATTGGAGCTCTGAATATTAGGCTTGTGTTTGTAACATAAATAAGTGCAAATTCAATTAACTTGTGAATTAATAAAATTGTTTTCTAATCTTCTAAACATACACTTTCACTATCTTACCAAATAAATTGCATCCTTGTCTTTTCTTTCCCCTTGAAGCTTGATTGTACTAATCCTTGTTGTGTTTCTGAATGAAATACTAGAAATCTACAAAATGGTGATGTTGTAACTTCGGTAAATCTCATAACCACTTTATTGAAATCTTGGTAAGTATAAAGCCCAGTATCATATCCAATGTTTTGGATATTATAACCATGAGGGATATCCGCAATAACCAGGGAGTATTCATTTTTAGGAAAAAATATTTGCAAGTTGTTCACGATCACCTAATATCACTTTATATTGAACAATGTCGAGCCCATTCCAAATGTAGTGATCAAGGGTGTCATCAAGTTGAACATTTTGAACATGTCTCCTCCTTTGTCTTCCAAACTTGGATTTTTAAATAAAAGTTTTGAAAGTTTCAGGTACTCCATCGGCATTATTCTTTGGCATATTTAATAAAACAAACAAACATATAGTTATATATCTATAACTATTAAAATATAAATAAATTAGCTTACAAACGAATAATATGAATGTAATCAATCAACATACATTTTTGAATGCAACTAAAAATTGTTTTAATACTGCTGAAGAGCTTGAATTTGGATAATTGAGTTTAAAATCATTCCAACTTTCTTCATTCATCATCTTGACCATTTCCTCTTGTATTTTCATATACACCTTGTGACTAAATAAAACAAAAATACTGTTAAACTGAAAAAATTAATTTTCTTGTCCTAACATAAATAAAAATAACTCAACAAACTTACTTTTTAAATTCATCACACATTTCTTCCATTGACATTTATCCTGACCTAACACATGATAATATAGTTATGATAAGTTTATCATCCTTCACTCCATGTATTGATCTCCAAGGTGTTATAGTCATATCATCTGGAAGATTTTTTATGTCAGGTCCTGTCTTACTTGTGCCACATATCAACGGTTTAGCCTTCTTAACTCTCTGGTTTTTTATACTAATATTTTTTCATAGGATGAAGATCTCATCTATCAAATCCCATACCTATCCAGTTCTAAATCCCAATTGAAAATATATATCCACAACTCTAAATATCTCACTTCCTTTGCGATTTTTTTATTTTTTATTTTCACCATTAAGTGGGAATCCTATTTCCATACAACATTGCTTCCAAAACTTAACATCAATATTTGATCTCTCCCCACAACATATTTCAGAAAATTCATTATGGATAAATCTCACCCTTTGAATGAAAGTAATAGACATTTTGTACTCATTATCTGTGTTATGATCCCATGCCAGTAACTTTGCTTCTGAATCTGTTAAACTAACATAACTTGTGCATTTGACTATCTCAAAAAGAGAATTATTGGGATATTTTTGCATCAATTCTCTTCTAGCCTTTGCAAAATGATTTCCTCCAATCACATAATATTTGTAGTCAAAATATTTTGATCTATCAAATTCTTTCCTCTTAGGAACTTCCATTGAGTCAACAAGAACTAGGTAGTCAACCACATATGCATATGGATTGTACCTAATCAATGATTTCAAATTGTGAATATGTAAGAGATGCGGTTTTCTAATTTGATATTTTTCTTTCCCTTCTATGGGTTTATAAAGTTGTTTCACATTCAATTGAAATGTATGGCCATCATCAACTAATTTTTCCATCGTCATTCTATTTCAAATGACATTTTGTGTTGTTTTCATAATACCATCCTCTAGATCAACACCCAGTGTTATTATTTCTCTCCTACTTTTATGACTTTCACTATAACAATCTGAGATAACGATGGCTTCTTGAACATTATCAACATTTGTTTTTTCTTCCTCTTATGATTTAATTGTGTTTGATCTAAATCAATGATTTCTTCATAATCAATAGGAATACACTCATCATCAACCATCTCCCTTTTGTGTTTATCTTGTTTATTCTTTTTGTGAGAAGGAGTGATAACCTCATTGGGACCAATATCAACAAAATCTTCATTTGGAGTTTCCTCATTTTCAAATGTAACCCTTTTAGGATTTCTAGAATGAGGAATTTTCTTTCTTCTTTCATGTTCTTCTCTGTCTACTCTTGCAGGTTCAACCTCCATTACTTTCTATTTCTTTTTCCTTCCTTCTTGTGTATTTTCAATATGAAAAGTGTTGATAACATCCATGATATTATTCTCTGTAGAGTAAATCCCCACTAACATATGTGAAATTTGTTCAACAAAATCCTATAAAAATAAAATATAACATCTTCATGTTAAATAAAATTAAAAATAAATGACACAAAAATAGAAATAAAAAAATTACATTTCCTTTCTCAATGTCATCAACGATGGATGCACATAATTCTGAAAAAAACATTCATTCTTGTTATAATTGTTCAATTTGAAACAATATCTAAACTTGATATAAGTTCTGCCTTGTTTGACAAGTGCATAAACAATACCTGTGGCCGGCACCAAACATATATCTTGTAACAAGCCAAGTGCTTGATAATTTCCTTGCACATGTTCTAATTCGACACAATACAAATATATATGATCTCCATTGTTGCCTTGCTTGTCTTTAACAAACCAAGAATATTCCAGTTTGTTTTCACCTTCCACAGATTTCCACTCTCTAACATTCTTCATTTCCTTTGATAACTCAGGTGTTATGCTATCATTTTGTTGCCTAACATTCATGGAGGTTCCAATTGCATTTTTGGATGCCATTATTGCAAGTCGTGATCCAGATATATTCATAGGTAATCTCTTTCCTACCATTTTCCTATATTAAGAAAAAAAAAAAAAAATTAGGTCTTTTACATTATAATAAACTAAAAAAAAAATATTGAATATAAGAACTAATTTAAAAAATAAATAAATAAAAAATTGACCCATATTTAATTTTTTTTGAACCATGGAGTTATTGAGATTATGCCAGGACTCTGCCTTGGCTGTGGGGGCCTGGGGTGATGCCGGGCATCGCGCCAGCCTCCCCCCCCCCTCCCGTCGCTGGCATTGCGCCAGCCTCCGCCCCCGCGCCCTCCCACCGCTAAGACACGGCTTGGCCACGGTGCTGACCGGGCTAGGGCGATGTCGAGCATCGCCCCAACCCCCACAACCAAGACCCATACATTGCTCAGTAACCACCATGGGCCAAAAATTAAAAAAAATTAAGTAAAAAACAATAAAAAAAACTATTTTTTTTACAAAACTATACCTAAATTTGACTTTTTTTTTCATTTTTTTTTTTCAAAAAATCTTAAGGATTTTGTTAAATGTTTTTGAAAAAAGTCTCAATTTAAAAAAAAAATCGGGTATTTTTTAGAAAAAATTAGAAAACATCTAAACAAATTTTAGGTTTTTTAATTTTCACATGAAAAATTATTATGTGATTCAAAGATAATCTTATAATTGTTGTTTTGGTAAATGGTAAGAATTTAAAAAATAACTAACCTCTGAAATGCTAGATTCTCCTCGGATGTCTTCTCAATGTTTATCCCTTGTAGCTTGCTCCAAATCCTTTAACAAATATTTCCCAAGATATTACACAACGTAAAAAGATAAAACAAGACTGTGTATATATAACACAGATGGTATAAATTATTGTTAGTATAATGAATGTGGGATAAATAAAAATTAGGTATATTGTCTACATATATACCTAAAATTATATGGATCATCAATATGTTTAATAAATGTGGGATAAATAAATAAACATGATAAATATTGTAATTAATATGTAAATAACAAAATAAAAGAGAAAAAGTTGTTTTAAATTTTTAAGGGAAAATAAGCGAAAAAATTGGGGGAAAATTTTGGAGGGAAAAATTTGAAGGGGAAATTTTGGAAGGAATATTTTGGGGTGAAATTTTGGGGAATATTTTGGGGGGGGAATTTTAGAGGGATTTTTTTTTTGGGCAGGGGATTTAGAGGGAAAAGATCATTATGCATGTTATAATAATGTCATAGGGAGGATGAACATTTATATCATTCTATGTTCTACGAGAGAATGGACAACTTTGTCAGATAAATAAGATTTTATTTCTGATACATCAACAAATTGTTCGAATACCTCTTCTGTTGGGACTAGGAAATGAGAGAGGAATGTTTGTAATGAAAATGAGGCGTCGTATTTTTCAGGTAGGCAGAATTTTGATCATAGTGCAAGCAATTTTATTCAACATGTTCCTCATGAAAGTCCTAAATCAGAGGACTTTGAAGGCACCGATGATGAAGAGGAGGAATATGATGGTGATAAATCTATTCAACAGTTTAATAGTAATGAAAATAATCAAAATGTAGGTCAACGTGGAGACTATGATCAACGTTTAAATGACTGGGATGAAAATTTTCCTCCAAGTGAGGAGTTTCAAGGTATCGATGAAGATTTCAAAGGAACCAATGAATATGATGGAAAATTTCCCTCAAGTGGAAATTTTAAAAGCAATGAAGATGATTATGACAATGGTGGACACTTTTTCCTGAGTGGGTAATTTAAAGACAACAATGTTGGTGATGATGAATTTCCTCCTAGTGAGGATTTTGAAGGTACCGGTGAAGATTTTCCTCCAAGTGAGGATTTCTAAGGCACGAAAGAGGATGATGAAGAATTCCCCCCAAGTGGGGATTTTAAAAGTAATGATGATGATTATGGAAACACTGGACAGTATTTCTCGAATGAGGAATTTAAAAGAAGCAATGTTGGTGATGATGATTTTCCTCCAAGTGAGGATTTTCAAGTTACCGATGAGGATAATGAAGACGTTCCTCCAAGTGAGGATTTTCTCCCCAGTAATGAGGATGATGAAGAATATATCTCAAGTGGTGATTTTCAAAGTAGTGAAGATGATTACATCATTGGTGGACACTCTTTCTCTAGTGATAAATTAAAAAGCAACAATGTTGATGTTGATTTTCCTCCAAGTAAGGATTTTCAAGATATTGATGAAGATTTTCAAGGCATTAAGCAGGATGGTGAAAATTTTCACTCGAGTGGGGATTTTAAAAGCAATGAAGATGATTATGTCAATGATGGACACAATGTTGATGATTATTTTCCTTCAAATGACTATGTTGATGATGATGTTCTCAATCATTCAGCTGTAACAAATCAAGGTGATCGACATTCTCTAGTTCAGTCTCCTGAGAATTGTTTGCTTGATACTCCTTGTGGTGATAAGGAAAATCCTTCTAGTGAGGATGATGAAATAGTGGAGACATTGCAAAGAAACATTGTGTCTAGGAACAAGATTAGACCTTTTTATATCAATCCAAATCATTCTAGTTATACAAGGTCTAGGAAAAAATTTCTCACTAAATCAATTTCCATAAGTGAATTGATTTCAAGTGAATGTTGTCAAAATAATTGTTTGAAAAGCTTGGACTACATGTATGGCTTGAATAAAAGGAAGACATATTTGTCAATGAATAAGAGCATGCAAAATTCATATTTGATGGGGTGCATGATATCCACCAATACAGGATATGAAGATCGCATTGGGAATATTTTACTTTGCAGAAAGGCTTTCAAAAAAATTCACTCAATTGGTAATCTTAGTCTATCAAGAATCCAGACAAGGTTGGAAAAATATCCTTCATTTTATTCAAAGGTACATCATCGACAAGAGAGAGGGCCATTGAAAAACACTACATTGTCATGGATGCGTGATTTCATTTCCAAACATAGAGAGTGTATGCTAGATAGAAACACAATACATATTCCAGATAATTTCTCAAGGAGGGAAAAATACAACTTGTACACAGGATATGCTGAAAGTGTTGAAGGAAATGGTAATTTTATTACATATGAATATTTTACAAGAATATGGAAGAAACAATTCAACAATGTCTGTATTCCTAAGAAGTCAAGGATGGGGATTTCTAGTTGATCCAGGATCTTTTCATCGTGACTTATAAAGAATTGTATTAAATGAGCATAAATTAAAGTGCACCATTAAAGAAGGGAAAAATTAAAAATGAAGAGACATAAGCATTAGATCTGAACACAAAAATTGATAACGAAGTTCGTCCCTAGTGGAATACGTCTCCGGGTCCTGCTCTCAATTGGGTAGGCTCTTTCATTAACTCAACAAAAGAATTTGACAAATACATAAATATACGTCATTCTGAAATCAAGCTGCATAAATAATGTTCAGATAAGAAAATAGACAACACCATTGAATTCGTGGTGTCGAATTACCCAAAAATGGCTTTCTCCACACTCTGATCCAACTCTGGCATTCCCAGGCCCAAGAAGAATTTCGTCTTGATTTTCGTGCCCTCTGCAACCTGCAATGATGACTGTACCGCCTCAAAATTCATGCTAGCAGGTCGTACGGTCCACGCCTCTCCTCATGGCTCTAGGTAGATTGCACCTTTTAAGTAATAACCGTGGGCGGATGTACCAAGCGGTACCCATGGCGCAAAAAGAAATGGGGGGATTTGTTAAGTCTTGGGCATCGACGGAGGTTCCGGGGTTGAATCCCACCGGACTCTGTTTTGGTATGTTAGTTGTATATATATATATATATATATATATTTGACACCCGCTAAATTTAGTGTACTCACTAGAAGTCCTTCCAACTTGCTGCTAAAGTTGGCGTGGTTCGCCATATTTGGCGGACCCACCAATTTTTTTATTTGTGAAATTCGTTCACGGGTTGTTATTGGACGTTTTGGGGATGCCACGTGTCTCTCACTGATTGGGCCACGTGGTTCCTATTGACTAGTCCACCTGTTCGCTGACATCGTCGTCCCGTCAATCTGTACCTGACACATGGTGCTTCCTGGGTGGTGCCATGTGGCATCGCTTGGGGTGCCACATGGCATTTTCCTACTGGTCCACATGGACCTGTGAAAAGTCCATTGGCAGGTGACATGTGGCAGCCTCTGGTGTTGCCACATGGAATGCTGACGTCATCCTGCAATGTCAGCTGCTGACGTCGATAGTACGGATGATGATGTGACCCCCTGTTGACTTGCATTGTTTGACCGCAACTTTGACAGCGGATATCTTTCAAACCGTAACTCTGTTTGACAAGCCGTTTGCGTCGTTATAAATATTGCGACATGATATCCATGATAATGCCATTTTCACTGAGTTTTGAGAACTTTGAATATTTTCCCTCTCTCTATCTGCTGGAGCCATTATGAGCATTCTAAGTTGCCTCTGTGAGTTCTGAGTTATTATTCGCCTTATCTGGATCCTTTTTGTATTACACCTTCCCACTCAGAGATTTTTGGACCACCAAAAGATTTCATCAATCAACTAGTAAGTGAGGGAAGAGTCCCCTCACTTTGTCCTTCTTGATCCACTTTTCCTTGCTTGGATGTGTGCCTTTTAAGCCTAATCGAAGATAATCAAAATCACCCCTATGTGAAGTCCTTGTCCTCCTATCCAGGATGATATCTTCATGTAGATCATCCAAGTACTCAGGTGCAAACTCATCAAATGAAGGTATTGAAACTTCCTCATCTTGATTCATGATCATGGGAGGCTAAAATGTTTTCAAGTTCTCAACATTCACAACTGAGTAAATCTGCATATAAGGTGCAAGATCCAGACGAAAATCATTGGTAACACTTTTCTCCATGATAGTGAAGGGTCCATAATGAATGGGCCTGAGTTTCTTGCCTTCACGCTGTTACAGGTATGAA
>ML794959.1:56950-68116 GCA_009831015.1 Picea engelmannii
TTTTATGGAAATGTAAAGTAACCAGGTGGTCTTTTAGACCGGCTGAATTTCTGAACTTCTGAATTTTGAACAATAATGTTCAATCTTTGGCGGCTCAGCGGAAATTCACCATAGTGCAACTTTGGTGGATAACAGGACCAAAACCTACTTCGATACCAATGGGGTATAAACTCGTGATTTCAAATTTACTCAAGTTATTTGAGAATTGATAGAAATATTGATGGGGATTTGAAAATGTTGGTAGGATGTTTATGCTACCAGCATTAAACCAACCCCTTATCTCCTTCCTTAAACTGAACCTCAATTGTGGTTATAGGAAATTAACATTCTTGGAGTTATGGACAAAACCATTAATCTTCCAGATCCTCTTCATTTTTCAGCATCCAAACTTCCCTCTTGGTCCAACTGTTAGCCCTGGAACTCCTACATGTTCACACTTTGGTGCTCAATACTCCTTTATACCTCTTTCAATTTTAAGCAGCTATAACTTCCAGTAGATAAGTTGTCATAATTATCAATGGAAGAGCTATTGGAACTTCCAGTAGCAAAACTGCTGGCACGCAACTCTGCTACAAGAATTTTGCATATGCTTTGTTTTTGGCCTCTTAACACATAACCACTTTGTTGCACCTCTTTCATCACCTAAATGAGAAAAATAGAGGTGCTTACAAGCTTAGTTGGGTTAGCTAAGCAGGACAGTTGTAAAAGAAGAAGGTTAGAGAAATAAATATAAAAGAACAACTAAGAATTAAACTAAGAAATAAAAGAACAACTAAACTATTGAGCATAAGGACATAAGAACAAAAAGACAATAAGACTCATGTCACCAATGGCAAGGATTATATTAGTGAAAGAAAACACCAAGAAGAAAGAGAACTATGAGTCCCTTCTTCCTCCAAGGGAGGGCTCTTGGACCCCCACAAATAAGCTCTTCTTACAACTTTGAATGAAAATGGTGAAAAAATTCCAAACTAATCCACTCAAGAGGTGAGATGGATTGTCCAATGTAATGGTGCTAGTATACTCTTGATGAGAATAGAGGATTCCTCAAGAGAATAGCAGCATAACTTTGCTATTGAATTCCTTGAAAATGAAGTACACCCATGGCCTTGTTTTATAGCACCTCTTTGAGGTATTGTGCAACCAGCTTGTAGTGTGAAAAGAGGTTGATTAGGGCATTTTTAGGTCTTTGACCAGCCACCCAGTCGGATCCAGTTGAGATTTGGGTGTCAAATCAACTTGGAAGTTGAACCAGAAGTGGGTGGAAGGCCAACCAATCTCATAAATACGTCATTCTCATATGTGTGTGGCTTTTAACGACCACAGTCACACATCGAGCACATGTGCATTTTTCCTGAGTTTCTATTTTGCGCATGTGCGTGCACGCCCTATGTAGTCATAGCGCACTTTAATTTTATCACTGGTTGTATAGTTTTGGACCTTTTGGAAATGATTTTGTGGTAATTTTGGTCCATGGGTGACCTCATAACTGTTTGACGATGCTAGATTCTTGTAACCATTTGCGGACGAAATTTCAGTGATAACAAATGCCCCATGATGGATGAGGTTAGGAGCATACATATAGCCGAAATTCATCAATGTTTCTTCTACTGAGAGTGCCACTGTAAGAGAGAGTGATAGTGAGGGTGTTAAGAATTACCCATTGGAGGGAGAAGGGAACCTGTAGAACCCAACCTTTCATAAGGTGTGTAAAAATAAAATGTGTACAAACGAGGCGAGCATGCCCCATGCTCATGTCATGTAACTCAAAAAAAAATGGTGTGTTGATGTAGACAACTGCAACGCCCTCGGGAGCGGTCGTGATAAAGGCAGAAGACAATTCTACGGAGGAACATACTCTGAACAGTAGGCAGTGGCATCTGTAAAAAATATCACGGATTCTATAGGCATTGATAGCCCAGCCAAGTTCAGAGGTCTTCGGCAAATATAAGAAATAACTGCAATAGTCGCAAAGTAAGACCCACCATAACATGAGAAAGTGTTGAAGTCAAATGTTACGGGGGTCAATGACAACAAGGAGTAATTATGGTTCTCCCTATGTCGTCTGAGACCTCTCATTGAAAAGGTAATAAGAGTCAAGATATTGTCGCCCTTCTGAAAAACTACACTGATGTCCACAAAAGGGGGACGAGACTCCCAGAAGCAAAGGGCTTCGTGAAATCTACTAGGTGAGGTTAGGAACTGGAGGAGGTACATGGTCGAAGTCAAGATGTATGAAGACTCAAGACTACCCTAGGTTGGGGGTATATGCGAAGTATAAGTGGCCGCAACCGTTCAACTAGGTCGAGTGTCAGGGGGACAACAAGACGTGGGATAAGTTGTGCCAGAGGCGGGACAAAGTGAACAAACTCAAAGGGCAGAGGTAAGTGGCCTGTGGGATACTCGGAGTATATGGACGATGTCAACAGGGGTAGATGATAAGGAGTACCCCAACCAAGGGCGACATGGGTTGCATTTGCCAAAAAGGGAAGAAGGTCACCAAAGGTGATGACAAAAAGGTATGTAAATGTTGGAAACAAAGGCTTTTTACAGTTTACCAAATAAATAAAGAATAATTTGGGATGAGTGTACAAATACAGAAACGGGTGCCCCAATGTAATATGGTTGGGCTGGTTAGGGCTCAATTTGCTTGGAGAACTGGTCCAAGGTGGGGGCCCCATGGGTGGGTTTCTGTATGAGGTAGATGAAATGGAGGGAAATTTGCAGAGGGGCAAACTGATTGTAGATGAAATGGAGGGTTCATGACACTGTGGAGGTGCAGTCAAAATAGAACCTTGAAGAGATAATCTGGGAGTCCATTGGGAAAGCTAGCAAAATGAGGAGAAGGAGTATGTGGTTGATTCACGACATGATGTAAGACTATCGGGACTCCCATCCCTAAAGGGTTGATAAACAACATGAGTGTCAAAGTGTCAAAGGGTGCTATGAATGGGACAACTCATGTGGGGGAGAGTGCTACCGAGTGACAATGCCTAAAATGCAATGGAAGTGTCAGTACTGCAGAGCCGGAGATGGGGATCCTAGAGGCAAATGTCAAAGGGTGTGACTAGAGATGCAATTGAGATTCAGAGGGAATGATTACATGTCAGTGTTGATTATATACCTGAAGGGGTTGCATTGATGTATGATGACCAAGTACCTGCACACATGAAAACCAAATACCCGACGTGAACAATATCTGAAGAGAATCGAACATACAAGTATTGATTTGATCATTTTGAACATGAGCATGCGTACCTAGACGAGGTATGAAAAAATGGCGCCCCTGGGGCTAAGGATAAAAACTAGCCCGGAGACTATTTTGATGTAGATGACGGGATGTTGATCCCGTGATTGAAGACGGATCGAAAAACGGACACCCGGAGCTCCCAGAATGGTGTTTGGAAGTTTGGCGGAAAGGCCTATATATAGTTGTAGGGCCCACATTGCCACCTCATTTGTACTCGCTGCCATAGTGATTGGACGAGAGGTATTCAGAGGAGATTTGGAGATTCTGGGAGGACGAGGCAGCCGATTCAAGACCAACGAGCTTTAGGTTAGTGGTCTTATCATCCTGCATAGAAGTAGGTTTTCAATTTATGGGCAGGGCCTGTACGGAGGGCCATACAGGGGATTTTATGGGTGTGGGCCCCCCAGTGCGTGGGTGATCCGAAAATATGCGTGCACAGGTGTGAGCCTATTATCCATATAGCCACACAGGGGTGCGCACCTGTTATCTGGATAGCTGCGCATGGGTGCACCCTTATGGGGGACAAAGGTGCACATGATATGCGCGCCTATTTGCTACACAATTGCGCATGGGTGCGCGGCTGTGTAGTGGACATGCATGTTGTGATGCGCGCCTGTGTATGTGACAGGGGCGCATGGAGGCACCCCTATAGGGTGTGCAGGCGCACACTCATGCGCGCCTGTGGGATGGAGGCGTGCTAGAGTGCGCACCTATGGTGTGAACATGCGCGCATATGTGTGCGCCTGTGGGTTAAACAGCCGCACCTTAGGAGAAAGACTGATGGGTGAAAAACTTATCTTTTTTGGAGATTTTAATGTGTTTTATGGTCAATATGGCTGACCTAGGATTGTATTATGTGGTTGCAGGTGATCATTTGCACGATGCCAGTCCACTGGAGAGAGCGAGATTGGTCACAACTGAGGGATGTTGTAGCTATTGAGGAGCCGAGGGTTCGTGCGAATTTGGCAGCCTGTGGGTTGCTGAAGTTCTTTGAGTGTCGTTGATACGGACGCAGGAGTATCTCCTGCAGCTTCTGATCCGGATGTGGAATCCGAACCTGCATTGCTTTATGGTGCGGGGAGAGCAGATCGCCTTCACTATGGTGGTGGACATATATTTTATGACTGGGCTCCCTTTTCAGAGAAGGCCCCTACCGGCGGAGCCAGTGTTACCTGCGAACGTGTCGTTAGTGACCTTGTGTCAGAGGTACTATTTGAGGGAGAACTACATGTCGGGCTCCGTCGTGAGTATCGGGGCGATGGATGCTTTGGCTCATCTCTGTGTAGCGGTGATGATTGTGAGGGTATATGGGTCCCTCGTGACTCAGTGGATCAGTGGTAGTCAGCTGAGGGTTATGGGGAGGGCACTGGCCGACGATCATTTTGTCTGGGGGTTGATGTTGCATGCCAGGATGGTAGGGCAGCTAGATAGATGTCGGTCTACAGACTTAGGGGAATTTTCCTTTGGGTCCATCGTGGTGGCCTGGTTTTTGGAGAGGGTGCCGATGTTGCGCCCTGGGATTTTGTTGGGTGCATCGAGTGCGCGAGAGCCACGATTGAGGTAGTGGTCGACGATTTTGGTTCTCCACGGTGGTGGCGAGGGCGGCCATTTTTTCATGGCCAAGGCGGCACAGGTGTGGTAGCAGATGTCGCAGGTCATACTGTGGTATCCATACTATGGTGTTGAATTTCGGGATGATCCGGACATGGTGTTACCTCCAGGGGAGGTGTTTGATCACCGAGGTATGTTTGTGATTTTGATATGTTGATTTTTGAGATAGTATGACATATGTATTTTGTATAGATGTTGATACTATCGTTTGGTTGTTTGTATGTGCAGATGTGGGACCTCGCGGGCACGAGGTTGAGCTGATGAGAGTGTCGGCTCGCCAGGAGCCGGGGAGACCGCCGTGGGGAGGGTCGCGGGCAGGAGAGAGATGTCGACATGAGGATGTCAAGGCGAGAACAACTGGTGACGAGAGAGCAGCTAGGAGACGTTGTTTTGATGACCATAGTGTCGGGCCATCGCATGCTCCTCCGACGGAGGCCGGGGGATATTTTGAGGATATTCGCTGCCACCTGGAGGTGGTGCTACAGGGCGTGCCCGAGAGCATGTGGTCGCGCATCCAGGATGAGGGCATCCTAGAGAAGTGTGTGGGAGTTCCGCTGATGTGGCGAGCACCAATAGCAGGTGTTGCGATAACTGGACGGTTACCTCCCGGTCCGGAGGGACCAGTAGTGGGTGGGGCACCACCGCCTGAGGGAGGGGCAGGAGATGGTGCGCTAGAGGCACCTTGAGTGTCGCTCTATGGATGGTTGTATTTTGTATATAGGCTGGTGAGCCCATTTTGTACCGAGGTGCTTTACTGACCTGTGGATTTTGTATATGATGTTTTGTATGTAAACATTTTGATGGCACTGGTGACCGATTTATATATATATATGAGTATACATTTTTGGGGGGTCTTGGTGATGTTTACATGTGTTTTTCAATGTGTTGATGATGTCTAATCTATATATGTTGTGACAGGTTCTTGATGGTTTAAGTGTGTGTAGAGATATCTTGATGTGATATATGCCAATCTAATGTTGAAATAATGTAACTGTGAAGAGCATTCTTATTATTGGATTAAATCCCCATAGTGGATTAATCATTATTATTATTTTGTTATTGGATTAAATCCCCATTGTGGATTAATCAGGCCATTATTATTATTATTGTTATTAGATTAATCCCCATTGAGGATTAATCATGTCGGTAATTGTATAAGGACCAAATCCCCTTTTGCGGATTGGTCATCGGACAATTACAAAGTGCAGAATAAGAAGTTTTCCCCAACAGTTATAATGAAAGGGCCAAAATTAATTAATGGTGGGTTTACCCACCTGTTAGCACTTAGTAAAATTCCTAGAGGTTGAAACAAAAGAAATCTACAAAGGTAACTTTATCCAACCACTTTTAAAGCTGGGATCTAGCCCTTCCAGCTTCAGAGAGGGATCTATCTATATGATTTAGCTATGTTTTCAATTTGGATATTAGGCTAGGTAAAGAAATAGGTAGGTTTTGTTGTCAAAGTGTTTTTGAATTGGTTGAGATAGTCTACACCTCCACTGGGCTATGGGGTCTCTACTTGCGCATGGAGGAAGGCCATGTGCATCCTGCCCTTTTCTGTGTCAAACGCAGACAACAGCCTATGATGCGCAGTCGACGTCTGCTTTCGAAATTGAGCGTAAGTACTGCTGGTAAGAGTTTGATTTTTTTTCTTAATCAGCTCATACTTCTCGAAAATGCTCAACTTGGGCCCAGTCTTGCCCGACTGAGTATCCAGTGGGGAGTCTGAGGATTTCCTTAGCAATGCTGGGGTGATGTCCTTATGTAGGCTTGAGCCAAAAGATGGGATGACAGACTTGACCACTGTGGTAGGAGGGATTTCTTTCTCCCCCGTAGGGTCAGGAGCTGAAATGGTCTTGGGCCTCTTAGTGTGCAACTAGAACTCTTCGGACGACACCTCCGTGACAGGCGGAGATGATTCTTGTCGAGGCCTTTTTTCCTTAGAGACCTGTGGCATGGTCGTTGGTGGCACAATGGTCGGGGGAACCTGCTGTTCCACTTCGACCAAAGTGTCAGGCACCCACGCTGTCTGATTGGCAAATTTTTCAATCTCGGGCTTGGACACATGTACATACGGGATATTTTTGTTCTTCACCCGCACTTCCGAGATGATTCCATGAAGATCATAGTTCCATGGGAAGCTCATAAAGAACTTCATTTCTTTCAACATCCTGTCATCTTCTTCCCCGACGCCTCGACTGTTGCAGATGGAGGAGCCAATCTGCCCCTTGATTCTAAGTTGTTTTTTCTTCAGGGATACGAAATGGATGTCATCTAAATTCATGATCTGTCTTATATAATCTAACGCAAAGATTCTTACTGGCACATACTTTGGCATCTTGTAGGGTGCCAACTCGCACCCAAACACTCTAATCTCGGTGTGGTTTTGATACAGGTACCAATCTCCGGTCTTTGTGTTGTCCGAGAGATGCAGAATTCTCTGGACTTCGTCGTTTATTCGAGGCTCGAGTCTGCCACTCAACATGCTTACCACCGGGTGGAAGAACAGATCAATGAAAACCTTGAAGCTATACTCTGTGGAGTTATGCTTCAGCAAAGAGGTCCATGCTGTGACTGGATAAGGCCTTCCATCTGCGTCCATCTTCTGCATGGAAAAACTAAATTTATCTGCTTGAAAGTAAACAAACATGTATGCCAATATAGACGAGTATCTGAACATGCCTTCCATGCCAAAATTCACGAACTGTTCGTGAATATTGTTTGCTAAGAAGGTGTTGAAATCAAACTGAGTGGTGGGATTTTCATCAGTGGAGAAAATAGATAGAAAACCCAGAATGGGCTCATCTACCCATTGGTCGGAATAGTACCCTAACAGAGCACAAAGGGAGGAAATGACCTAGTTTCCTTTGGTGGAGAACATGGACGACGGGTAAGGGGGATTCATGGAAGGGAATTGAGCGGAGGTGGGAAGGAAAAGCTCGAATATTTGAGCTCTCTGGAGAAAAGTCATCTTCTGATACAACTCTGTAAGGATTTCCAGGTTGAAAGGAGCCGCAGAGTCTGCACGGAGAATTTGCATCATCTGGTCTATGTCTTCGGGAGTGATGAGGAATAGGGTGTCTCCGGATGAGGATATGACGGCTCTGTGTTCGAGAATATAGTGAGCTTGGCATTTAAGTGTGAACTCGGGAAAATGGTGGATCTGGGGAAAAAGGTACAGGGGTAAATTAGACTCCCAGAGTCCAATTTCATCGCTCTGGTCCAGGAAAACCTCCCTGAGTCATGACTGAAGGTCTGAAAAATCGAAGTCGCATTTGGTATCCGAGATCAATCTGTCTTTGTCGACCAGTGGGATTTTGTCCAGGTCGACAGGAGGTGGAAGAAAAGGATTCTCCTCTCCTTCTGCTTGTCTTGACTTTGGTGCCATCTCTGCAACAGTACCTGCAATAAACATGAATTTAGTGTGGTCAACTGATTGTGGAAGAAGGTGACGAGATGTAATGGAGGAGCAAGCTATGAGTTTCTCTGGTACGACGAGTGAACCGCAAAAATGGGGAAAACGGTAATTTTATTTAAAAATGGGGTTGGTTGGGCGCGGGAGACAGGTCAGCTGGATAACAGATAGGTTATCCAGTAATAAATGAACAATGGGCCACTTGGGGGTGAGATGGCAGGTGACGGTGGACAAAACATATAGACGGGTGACGTGGCGGCTAGGGATTGGAGATAAAAGTCGCAATAAGGGGTCGGTCATGAGTGAAAGGGGGTAGGGGACTGACAGCAGTTATGAGATGGGACATAACTTGGGAACAAGTGGAAGATGACATATGTAAGTGACGGTGGCTGTCAGATAGCAGATGGTGACGGGACTTCGGGGCAAATAGACTGATGCCACGTATGACAAGGGGCCCTCCAGAGGAGAATAACCATTCCGGACCACCCCCCTTGGTTAAAAAGAGATCATCAGGGGGCTCCGAAATCCAATTAGGGTCATTGATCTACGCGCCCGTTTTCTGGCCGCAGATCTTAGCGTGTTGTTTATCACTCATTCCGGACCCCCCCCCCTCGATTAAAGGTAGAACGGACGGGGCGGTCCAGAATCCAATCTGGACCGTTGATTTGCGTGCTCGTTCCTTGACCGTCCAGATGTGCGCAAGTCTTATCACCGATTCCGGACCCCCCCCCCGGTTAAAAACAGAACGGTCGGGGGGGTCCGGAATGCTCTGTGCACTGTAGATCTCGGCGCCGCAATCAGGACCGTCGAAATGTGCAGGGAGCATAAACTGGGAGCGGAGAACACATGCGCTGGGAGGAAAACTTAGGATAAATGCATTTTATGGGTTTTTTCCCAAATTTTCAAAGAGACACCACCATGGGGCTTCAACCACACTATCCTTTAGGCATTTGAGACATGGTGCAACATTTTACATCAAGCTAGTTTTATGGGAGTGAAACAATGAAGCAACTAACCTGCATGCTAACCTATATTCCAATGACAGTTAACCCAGATTAAACTGTTGGGTTAAGAAATTACTCTACCCTAGGGCTATCTGATCAGGATTAGACAGTCTGGCCAGATTTATTCACTAATCTAACCTAGACACTTTGGCTAAGATTAAATTGTTTAGCCAAATCATTCACTACCCTATCAACATCAAATTTAAAAAGAACTTGGCCATGCTTAAAATGTATGGCCAAGTTACTATTATTGCATGGGGCTTTTATTTCAATTCTTTTATGCCCTCTTTTTCTTTTTCTTCTTTTTTTCTTTTCTTTTTTCTTTTTCTTTTCTTTTTCTTTTTCTTCTTTTTTCTTTTCTTTTTCTTTTCTTCAAATTATTTGTAGAATGAAAAATCATTTGTCAACAAAGATACCAGAGACAGAATAATATCCCAGTCACCAGTTGATTCCCATAACTTATGGGGTGATAACAGCGGCTCCACCTGGGGATGGTACTTTCTCTGTGAAGTGCCAAGAATCCTGGTTCCTGTAGTTCTGAAAATTTCTGCCTAGCAACCTTCGTTGGTTTTATTCTCAAAAGTTGGAAAAACAATGGTCAACAACTTAGGGCCTTCTCTTCGGGCTTCAACTAACTGACTAATGTTCCTCACTCAGAAAATGCAGGTGAAACATAAAAATAGAGATGGTATATACAATGGAGAATGAAAACTCGAATCTCTACTGAGGTGGGACATAATGTTTCAGCATTCTTCCATTCACAGGTGCTCCTGGCAGATCTGACCCATCAGCGTTGTTTAGCAAGAAAGCATTGTTTCCCCTGAAAGCTTGGATCATGTATGGACCCGTCCACAGATTGTCAAATTTTCCATGCTTTCCTTTGTCTTCATTTCTGGCGTCCCATTTCAGCACCAAATCTCCTAATTCGAAATCATCTTCCTTGGTTTGTTTGTCAAAGATCTTCTTGATGTTTCCTTGAACTACCTGAGTCTTGTTGAAAACTTCTTCCCTAGTCTGTTGCAAATGGATCATCTGGTTGATCCTTCTCTGTGAGTCATTTGGCTCAACTTGTACCTCTTGAAGCAACTTCATGACAGGGACTCCTAAAGAAGTGGGGAAAACTACCTCTGTACCATAGACCAACTGATATGGTGACATACCAATTGACCTTTTGGTGGTCAACCTGTCAGCCCATAAAGAAAACACCAACTTATTGTGCCATGATTTCTTGTTTTCCTGCAATGTTTTCTTGATGATATTTACCAAAGTTTTGTTTGAAGATTCCGCCAACCCATTCCCCTGAGGGTAGTAGGCTGTGGAATGCCCCAAACCAATGTGATACTGGTTGCAGAAATCTATGAGTTTCTTCGACCGAAAGGCAGTTGCATTGTCAGTTATAATCTTTCTAGGACAACCAAAACGAGACAAAATATTATTTTCAAGGAATTTGATAATAACAGAGTCAGTGTCTTGTCTGCTTGGTACTGCCTCGATCCATTTGGTAAAATAATCGGTGGTAGTTAGAATCCACCTGTGCTGGCCTGATGACAGGGGGTGTATTTCTCCAATGAAATCGAGTCCCCATTGCTGGAAAGGGGCCTCAACTGAGATCGGTTTCAGAGGTAGAGGGAGAAGTTTTATTTTTCCTTCAAACAACTGACATTGATGACATGCGGTTACCTTCTAATGCACAACGACGAACAAGGTGGGCCAATAAAATCCAGCTCTGAGTATTTTGTTGGATGTGACCTTCCAGTTCAAATGGCCACCACATTCTCCTGCATGAAACTCTTGCAACACTTTATCAGCTTCATCTTTCAGTAAACAATTTAACAGAATGCCTGCAGGGTCTTTCCAATACAAATTTCCTTCTAGAATACAGAATT
>ML794959.1:86455-105438 GCA_009831015.1 Picea engelmannii
CATCAAAATGGCTATTCAAGATAAAACATGTTGTTGATGGAAGTATTGAGAAATATAAAGCAAGATTTGTCACTCGTGGCTTTTCCCATAAGGAAGGAATCGACTATGAAGAGACATTCGCTCCTGTGGCCAGATACACTTCAATCAGAAGCATTATAGCTCTTGCTACCAAGATGAAATGGAAGCTGCACCAGATGGATGTGAAGACAGCTTTTCTGAATGGTGACATTGAAGAGAAAGTGTATATAGAGCAACCCCAAGGATTTGAGGTTGAAGACAGGAAGTCTCATGTCTGTCGATTGAAGAAAGCCTTGTACGGATTGAAGCAAGCTCCTAGAGCTTGGTATGGCCATATAAACAGTTTCTTGACGAGATTGGGCTTTACCAAGAGTAAAGCAGATTCAAATCTCTATTTCAAGATCATGGATAATGAACCAGTAATACTATTATTGTATGTGGATGACTTATTCTTAACTGAAGAAGAAAAGCTCATTGTCGAATGTAAACAGAGACTTGTTGTTGAATTTGAAATGAAATACCTTGGCCTAATGCATTACTTCTTAGGTCTTGAGGTATGGCAGAGTCCGAAAACAATCTTCCTTAACCAAGGGAAGTACACGGTCGAAATCTTGAAGAGATTCGACATGCTCGAATGCAAGTCCATGAATACACCCATGGAAGCAAAGCTGAAGCTGTTGGTCGACACTTCGTCATATTTGATAGATGTCACTCTGTACAGACAGATTATTGGATTGTTGATGTACCTGACGAACACTAGACCAGACATTTGTTTTGCAGTGAACACCTTGATTCAGTTTTTGGTGGAGCCCGGACGTGTTCATTTAGTGGCTGCAAAACATATGATGAGGTACCTTAAAGGTACAATGGATTATGGTCTCATCTATGATGGAGATCATGACTTCACACTGAGTGGATATACTGATGCAGATTGGGCAAGAAGCGTTGCTGACAGAAAAAACACTTCCGGATGTTGTTTCAGTTTGGGATCAGCTATGATCTCGTGGCAGAGTAGGAAGAAATCCAGTATTTCTCTCAGCACAATGGAAG
Source organism: Picea engelmannii (assembly GCA_009831015.1). Classification (NCBI taxonomy): domain Eukaryota; kingdom Viridiplantae; phylum Streptophyta; class Pinopsida; order Pinales; family Pinaceae; genus Picea; species Picea engelmannii. The sequence continues at coordinate 87,524 of ML794959.1, forward strand.
CAGAGTACATTGCCGCATGTTCTGTTAGCTGCGAAGCTATATGGCTTCGAAAGTTGCTAACAGGCCTATTTGATTTGGAGATGAGAGCAACCGCGATTCTATGTGACAATCAAAGTTGTATTAAAATGATAGAGAATCCTGTGTTCCACGACAGGTCGAAGCACATAGAGATCCACTATCATTTCATCCGCGACATGGTACAGAGAGGAGCCTTGAAACTCCAGTACATTAGCACGGATGAATAGGTTGTTGATGTGATGACTAAGCCTCTATCTCGTGTAAAGTTTGAACACTTTAGAGATAAGCTTGGTATTGTCCGAAAGGACCTTCCCTGAAAGGGGGAGTAGATGTGATCCTTGCTTCTGACCTCGCTGTTAGACGTAAAGCAAGATGAGTCATGCTTCTGACCTCGCTGTTAGACGTAAAGCATGACATTGTTTGATCCTTGCTTCTGACCTCGTTGTTAGACGTAAAGCAAGATGAGTTATGCTTCTGACCTAGTTGTTAGACGTAAAGCATAACGTCGTTGGTTCCTTGCTTCTGACCTAGTTGTTAGACGTAAAGCATGATGACTCATNCATGCTTCTGACCTCGTTGTTAGACGTAAAGCATGATGTCGTGTGTTCCTTGCCTCTGACCTCGTTGTTAGACGTAAAGCAAGATGAGTTATGCTTCTGACCTAGTTGTTAGACATAAAGCATAACGCCGATGATTCCTCGCTTCTGACCTAGTTGTTAGACGTAAAGCGAGATGTCAATGTGTTCCTTGCTTCTGACCTAGTTGTTAGACGTAAAGCATGACGTTGTGATTCCTTTCTTCTGACCTAGTTGTTAGACATAAAGCGAGATGATGATATTACTTGCTTCTGACCTAGTTGTTAGACGTAAAGCAAGATGTGACTGACACTGAGCTACCAGCTTAACCGTTGTGACATTGAGCTAGTGTAATATTGTGATGTGATAGCCTTGTGTTGTGATGAGGTATTATTTTTACTGATACATGTTTGATGTAGATGATGATAGCATTCTTTCGAGAATGATGATGCTGCTGATGAAGAAAACTTTCGATGACTCGTAAATGTGCTAGACAATTGTTCAAGATGATATTGACGATACTGTCCTCCAGATGCCACCGATGATGCAGACCTCTCTCGCCTGATGTTGATGAAGAATACCCTTCTTGTTAAGGGGGAGTGTTGAAATAATGTAACTGCGAAGAGCATTCTTATTATTAGATTAAATCCCCATTGTGGATTAATCATTATTATTATTTTGTTATTGGATTAAATCCCCATTGTGGATTAATCAGGTCATTATTATTATTATTGTTATTAGATTAATCCCCATTGAGGATTAATCATGTCGGTAATTGTATAAAGACCAAATCCCCTTTTGCGGATTGGTCATCGGACAATTACAAAGTGCAGAATAAGAAGTCGGCCCCAACAGTTATAATGAAAGGGTCAGAATTAATTAAAGGTGGGTTTACCCACCTAGAGTGAGAGGTCGGCCCTGCCAGATGGTGACTCTTCACATGTGCCAGATTGATATAAATAAGAGGCTAGCAGCTCACTTCTAAGACACACTTCATTTGCTCATTCTCTTATGAGGCAAGCTGCAATTACAAGTTGGAGAGAGGAGAAGAAGGGTGGCGCATCTCTTGAGGAGGACTTTTTCTGTATTGGTTGAGTTATCTCTTGAACATTGTATAAGCTATTTATGATAATGAAGTTTTTGCTGGGTTTTCTTCCCTTAGAGGGTTTCCCAGGATAAATGTTGTGTCTCTTGTGGATGTGTATTTCTCAGTGATCTTGTTCTTATTATGCTCTTATCTTATGAAATGCAAAGAACTATAATAATGGCATAAACATTAACATATAATACAATGTTAGCTAAGTTATCTGTAATTTGATTCAATTTTCTTGGAATATGTGTAAATGTAATGAAGTCAAAATGTCGAGATAACAGTCTAACTTGCAGGTATTTGCAAAAGAGGCAAGGATCGCGAACACGGTATACATTGTTGAGATGGAGGATGACTAATTGAGAGTCAAGAAGGATGCTAAGGTGACGAATACGATGATGATGAGCATCGGCGAGGAGGCCAATGACGGTAGTGTATTCGGCTTGGTTGTTGGTTGCTGCACACAAACATATGCCGCTAGAGTGGAGCAGTTCATGTGAGGGGGTATAGAGGGCTCAAGCTGCCGAAGCGAGATTTTGTGTCCAACGGCTGGCGCCGTCGGCGTAACCGATGTGGTAGGCCAATGGAGGTGGCATCTATCCATAACACAAATGATAGTTTAGACGTGAGGGATGGAAAAAAGATTAAAAACACTATAAAAGAAATAACCTAATGTAGAATGGCTATGCTTAGGTGTAAAATTTCTTTTAAGTATAACCCGTTGACGGGTTCTTTGAGAGAGAGGCCTTCGGGAGAGGCCAGGATGTATGCGCCTTTGGTGAGGAAATATTGGATAATGTAGGGGTCGTGCCATAGTGACTCAAATTTGCCATGACCGAGGGTATCGTGAGCAATATCGTAAGCAAGGATGAGGTCGCCTTCGTGAAACGAGCGAAGGTTGGTGTGGCGATCAAAGGTGGCCTTTGACCATTTTTTAGTTGCCTCATTATTCTGTAATGAAGATCTATGATCTTCATCCAGGAACTCTAAGTTCAACAAGCACTGTTCCATTGGAGCAGTGTCGGGTAATAGCTCAATTGCGATGCGTAAGGTGGGAATTTCGCACTCGATGGGAAGAGTGGCCTCAACCCCATGGACTAGATGAAATGGTGTGAAACCAGTGGTTGTTTTCACGGCCGTTCGGTAAACCTATAGCGCGGAAAATAACATATGATGCCAATTGCTCTTATGTTTGTTAACCGTGCACTGCAACATGGTCTTAAGGACCTTGTTAACAGCTTCGACCTGTTCGTTAGACTAAGGGTAATATGGTGAGGCAAACTCGTGGGAGAATCCCAACCGAGATGAGAGTTCAACAAAAATCTCATTCTCAAAATGTTTCACGTGATCAGAAACTAGTTGGAGTGATACTCCGAAGCGGGATATGACGTGATTAAAGAAAAAACGTGCTACAGTGTCAGCGGTGTTGTTGAAGGTGGGCATGGCTTCAGCCCATTTTGTGAAGTAATCGACTACGACAACAATGTATTTGTGTCCATTGTTGGATGGGGGATTACAAGTCATGAAGTCGATGCCCCATTTACAAAAGGAGCCTACAGTAATGACTGGGTGGAGAAGAGCTGGTGGTGCTCGTGTTTTGTTGGCATAAAACTGACATTTATCGCACTGCTTCACAGCATAAATGCAATCGTGAAACAATGTAGACCAAAAATAACCTGCTCATATAATTTTTTGAGCAGTGGACATTCCCGAAAGATGGCCCCCGCATGCGTCGTTATGGAAATCGTTCAACAAGACTCTATCAGCTTCGTCAATAGTCAAGCATCGACGAAGTATGGTGTCGACCCCTCGCCGATATAAGATATCTCTGATGAGGAAATAGCGGGGGGCCTAGTGGCGAATACGACGGCGATCATCTCGTGAGAGGTGGTTACCGAACTTTTGGGTTCGGAGGTAGACGAAGAGGTCGTCGTACCAAGGATCATCTGAAGTGATATAAAAGAGATGTTCATCGGGGAAGTCAGCATTGACAGGGGTACTGATAGTATCAGAGGGGAAGGTTGTGACCAGTTCGGCGAGGACAAGGGCTTTCTTGCTCTTGGGTGTTGAAAATTCAAGATCGTACTCCTGAAGGATAACAATCCATCGGGCAAATTTGTCATTAATTTGCCGACGATTGAGCAAGTATTGCATAGGGTTGGAATCTGCTACGACCTTAGTCGTGCGAAGCAGAATGTAATGACGCAATTTCTGGACTGCGAGGATGACTGGAAGGACTAGTTTCTCTTCGTGTTTATACTTCAAGGGTGGCCCTGAGAGGTTTTTACTAACGTAGTAAATGACACGCTCACGATCGTCATCACCGATTTGAACGAGAACTCCTGCGATTGAGACAGTTGATGCTGATATGTAGAGGATATAGTCGTGATTGTAGTCAGGTGCACTAATTAAAGGGGTGTTGGAGAGCGTCATTTTAAGATCGTCAAATGCTTTTTGGGCATGTTCATCCCAGTAGAATGGGATGTCGTGGTGGATTAAGCGAAGGAAAATGTGTGCTCGAGTGGCATAGTCTAGGACGAAACGCTGTAGAAAGTTATCTTTTCCTTGTAGGCTCTGTAGTTGGCGTAAATTCTGTGGGAGTGGAATTTTGGTGATGGCTTGGACTTTGAGGGGGTCCACGGTAATACCGCTTTGGGAAACGATGAAGCCGAGGAGGCGCCCAGCAGTGACGCAGAATACGCATTTAAGGGGGTTTAAGCGGATGTTGTACTGACAACACTGTTGGAAGACGATTCGTAAATCATCAAGATGTTGGGTGTGTTTTTTGGATCGAGCTGTGAAATCGTCCAAGTATGCAAGGATGATATGAGCTAGATCGTGAAAAATGTATGTCATAGCCCACTGGAAAGTTGCACCAACGTTCTTTAGGCCAAAAGGCATGACACGATATGCAAACGTACCCCAAGGGGTGGTGAATGCGGTTTTGTATTGATCGGCTGGGTGGATTTGGATTTGATTATAACCAGAGAAACCGTCCATGAAGGACAGAGCCTTGTGGCCCACGCAGTCATCGATAATTTGATCGATGAAAGGCATGGGAAAATTGTCTTTGGGACAGGCGTGATTGAGATCGTGAAAGTCCGTGCAGACGCGGATAATGCCCTGTTTTTTGTTAACGGGTAGAGGGTTGGAAACCCATGAGGTATAGGCGATGGGGTAGATGAACCTAGCCATGTGTAATTTGTCAATCTCGGCTTTTATGGCCGCTGCTTTGAATGGATGTAGTGGTCGTTGTTTTTGACGAACTGGTATAATGTCAGGCCATGTGTCGATGCGATGTTCGACAATAGAGGGATCAAGGCCATGCATATCTGCGTATGACCAGGCAAAAATATCCCGATACTCTTGGAAGAGCGCTTTAAGGCGGTGATTTCCTGAGGAGTGCATGCGGTGCCAATGGTGATTTCCTCGACGACTCCATTTTTTATGGAAATATCGATTTTGATGGTCGGGGAAATGTTGGCCATGTTACCTTCTTCAAAAGCATCAGGGGTCGAGATGGGGTGGTTGAACCAGTCGATATCCCCTGATGGGATAAAATCATTGGTTTCGACTGTGCATATGGGGTGTTGGTTAGGAGACGTGAAGGCTTCCTTTGAAAAGAAGAGCGCTCTGTAGTGTAGCGCATCCCATGGGTAGTCAGGAGTGGTTAGTTCCTCGAGTATGTCCTCGTCATAGTGAAATTGGCGGGAATACAAGGGGTCTAACATAGTGATATCGGTGACTGTCACCGTGTGGTTGTCCTTTGGTGATGAAGAATCAGGGGGAATGATGCAATGATATTGCGATGGTTCGCTCGACATAAACCAGATATCAAGGTACTGAGGAGTGTCAGTGGTAGTTGGATGTAAAATTGTCGTAGGGAAATGAACGGAAGAGTTGGGGGGATTGGGGGGTAAATCCTTGGATAAGTCATCCAAGAACCACAGAGGAATAGGGAGTGCCTCAAGTTCAAAAGAAATGGTATGAAGAATCTCAAGTGGTGATGTAAGGTCAACCATCGATTCAGTAGGGGGTGCAGAGGTTTGAATCAGGGCCATCTGGCGTTGCCTGTATTCAATGATCATAGGACATTGATATGTAAAATGATCTAAAGATTCACATAGAGAGCAAGGGAATCTCATGCGTTCGTTGAATGAAGTCTTGACATAATGGATGTCAGTGATGTTTGGTGGGGATGACGTAACTGAACGATGTTCCTGCTGGAAACTTTGGCTTACTGCGACTAACGTCTGTCAAAACTGAGGTAGTGTTGGGCAATGGTGTGTATAATGGCCATATTCTGAACATATGGCACAAGCAAATTTGGTTCGCAGTCCTTTACTACTTGTGTTCGGGGAGATAGCGACAATACTTGTTATCGTGGCAAGCGGTGATGGTGTTTGACTGGGTTGAATGAGGTTACGTAACTCGGGTAAAGATGGGCATTTGTTGGTTGGGTGTCCATCTTTCTCACATAGCGCGCAAGGAGGTTGGACATGCGGGGGAAGTGGAGCTGTAGGCTCCTTCTTCTTTCTCCTGCCCCCAGCTGTGATAGGGAGGTTAGTAAGTGGGGGTGTAGGGGGTATGGTGGGAGTGAGTATGGGAATCGTCATTGGGATTCCTTCCGTTTGGGGGGGAAGGGATGGTTGAGGGACCATCTCTGGTGGATGTAAATACCAAACTGGAATTGCCAACACCATATTAGGGAGGGCAAGCGTTGCGACTACTTGGAAAGCTTGTATGTCCGGTGGAGGGTAAAAGAAGGGGATTTGAGTGATGGCTTGGGGAATTGTCTCCCAAACTGGGATATGACCTAGGGAAGAGGTGAAATCATGACCTGGAGGGGTCGACGAGTTCGCAGGAGGCTCATGAGGGGGGAGCTCTGCGACTAGTGGAATGTCAGAGATGATAGAAGCCTCCCTAGGAGGAAGGGTATCCTCGATGTCAGTTCCGTTGGACGATATGACGCATACTTGATTGGAAGGATGAAGGAGCAGTGGCGCGCTGTGGTAAGTTCCTAACAATGATGGGTCTTTGAAAATCCCGGGACCGATTTCGATGAGTGGGTATGTGTCATGACTCGTGTGGATGAGAGGGAGAATGTTATCAATGTTGGCAGAGGGGTTAGGCTCGTAATGCGAAACTTGGTCAATTGTGATGATCTTCCCGTTGTGGGGGAACGTCGTGGTTCGAAAGACGGAAGAGGCAACTGCCTTCATAACGTACATGTAGCTACGACCGAACAAGATATTGTAATCGAGTGGGGCGTCGATAACTTCAATGTCGATGAGAATAGTCTTGCCCCCGAGTTCTACAAAGACATTTTGGAAGAGCCCTTCAGGAGACCATGGTTGTCCGTCGTAAGCTCTTAAGGTAATGGCAGATGGGATGAGTTCGGGGGAACCAAGTTTATGCCATACAGACTTGGACATGATGCATGCGGATGCTCCTTCATCGATGATGGACCGATGAACTGTAATGTTCCGAATTTTTACTGGGATTTGAAAAGTGATTAGAGCGGGAAGTTGAGGTTCTCCGTTGTCGAGATCAAATGTGATGAGTCGAGTATCCGAGGGGGTTGACTGGCCCCAAGGCGGAAAGTAATGATTTCTGCTGAGTGGAGCAAGTTTGAAGGACTTCTAAGACTGACATGGCAGTCGGGGATTGCGCTAAGTCATCAACCAAACTGTAATTATGAGCCGCCCTAGCATGTGGGTTGTGGATATTCCTGCGCAATGGGATGCGAGGGATGCAAAGAGGTGGTTCTGCGTTAGGACAAGGAATCACTAATAGGGGTCCCGTTGGTGCGGGGATTGTTTCTGGGGGAATGGGAGGAGACTCAACGGGTGCACGGTATTGATGATTACGTGTTTGCAGAAGGATCTCTTCCTCACTGGTGAGGAGGATAGTACGATATGTGGGATTGTTTGGATTGAGATACTATCTCAATGGTGGTGGGGTAGGCTACATCTCTTGTTGGGCGTTCATCACACCTTAGTGTGGAATGGGGTTTGCAGCACGGCTGGAGGGGGTTGTTGCACGAATTGTTGTGGGGCCCGCTGAGGGGCGGGCGGTGTTAGAGGATGTGGTAGACTGCCTGATTCTTTCAGCAGTTTAAAATCAGCGATTTGGGGAAAATGGTGAGTATAATAACCGAACTCACCACAAAGGGCACATGGGAAGGTGGTTTTAATAGTATTGTTATTTCTTCCTTGACGCCTGTTGTTATTGCCCCCCTGGAGGTTCTGATTCCCTTGATTTTGGTTGCCCCCAGTAGGTTGGTGTTGTTGGGGGTGATTCCCGCCTTGACCTGGATTGTTATTGTTCTTGTTTTTCCCTTTCTTTTTGACATTATTCGACGGATGGGTCGGATTTTCCATATTCAGCTGTTCAAAATTTTGATATTGCTGAAGGGGAGAGGGTTGAACAAAATTCACCCCAACGTAAGGATGTGGAGGAGACATGGGTTGTGAAGGACCAGGGAATGGGAAGTACAGATTCTGTGGGAGTTGTGATCCGTAAGGTACATAGGAAGGCGTGATGATTTTGCTAGTACTCAAAGGATAAGCTAAGGTAGAGGGGGTACCAGAACTTGTTTGGATAGGTGGGTGTATTGGGGGTGTCGACAGTGGCCCACTGATGGGTGGAGGAATAACAACAGGGTATGGTTGTTGATAAAGGGGTGGGGGGTAATAAGAGGTTCCCCCATATGTCGGCAGATATTGAGGTGTGCCATACATTGGTGGTGGTTGGGGTTATGGTGCGTAGTGCGTGGTATTACCAATCAATCTGTCTGTTGAGTGAGACATCCTGGGTTTGTCTTGACCGAATGGCACCAGTTTTGGGAGATCAGGAAGTACTCTGTATAAGTACCCTGATTGTGAATAGATGAGGTCGTATTGTTGAGCCTTACTTATGGCTTCTTCTTCTGATTGAGGGAAGGTGGACGCTACATCTTTACTGAGGAGAGAGACAAGTGATCTAAGAAACCAGTCAAGACATTGTTGTTTGGTTGTTTCAGCGTTGCACAAATTACGTCGTCTACGCCACTCGTGAATGTGATCAGCGATATGTGTGGCTGAAGTTTGTTTGAAATTAGAGAGTAGTTCAAGTCCATTGTCGTGGTGGATTGGTAATTGGAAGAAGGTCAAAAATGCTTTGGCCAAGGACTCGAAAGTCGCATGGGACCCTGATTTTTCATCTACATGCCATTTCGTTGATGAGCCAATGAGTGTGCGTTGAAATAATCGTAGTATGATGGAATCATCCATAATGTTGTTGGAAAAGCACCATAGGTGGAAAGTCATGACATGATTGGCAGGGTCATCCCCTGCCTTTCCTTCAAACTTAGGGATGTTTGAAGGTAGTTTGGTGGGCATTGTAGGCCATGTGGGATCATGCAATATAGGATCATTTGTGAGTTTGTTTAGATCGGGTATGTTAAGAGAGGCCAAATATGGCATCAGGAGTGTTGGTGGAGAATTAGTTCCAGCCATGTTGTGAGTGTTCTGTGAACCTGACCCTTGAGGGGGGCTAGGTGGGTTGGTACTTCCCCCTTGAGAGGAAGTTGGCCCCCCGCTTTCGTGTAAAGGAGAGTGAGTGGACGGAGGACCTTGGAAAGTGGACCCAAGTAATGTGGAACCAATCAAAGTTGATCCTAAGACAATGGCACTCACTGGAGTGTGAGAAGGTGGTGTCGATGAGTTGGCAAGACTAGGCACTCCCCCTAAGATAGGAGGGAGATGTAACAAGCTTCTGGAATGACGGGGATTTTGTGGGTCCCCTATGATGTCCGACTAGCTGAGTGAATGTATGTGAATGGTGGTGAGAGTAATAAATAAGTAAGAGCCTTTGTTGCAATTTTAAACTTTATACGATATATATCTAAATAAAAAATGTAATCAGAAGTGCATCATACATGAAGTGTTTTGAAAAAGAAGCATATATGTGGATAAAGGGGTTTTGTCCACGTGGGGAATCAAAGAAAACAAATGCTCATGTCCTAAAAAACGTAACGTCTTTCCTCTCAAATAGCATTGGACCTTCCAATAGTACTCAACAGTGGGGTCTGAAGTCACCGAAAGAGAAACTAGTGAAGGATGAAGTAATCAGTTATAATGAAGGGTAAAGGGGGCATATCCCGAAAGAGCTAGCAATATTTCTCAATAGCCACACAAAATCCGATCAAGGTGCAATTGCAGCCCACAATTGCCACCTGTGTAGATGTCCTAAAATTTGGTCACTAGGTACCTCGGTCAAAGTGCGACATTTAGATTTTCGACCTAATAAATGGGTCACGGACTGGATTCCGTCCAAGAGGTGGGTGCCTCAAGGGGGGATGCACAGAACAACCGAACATCGGCCTTCAACACTTCACAGATATCTCCCTACCTTATGGTGTTAAGAACACTTGACTTGAAGGATTTTCAGTTCCATATTTGACAACTTCTATTGTTTGGACAATGTGAGAACCAGATAACAGGGATTTATTTGGATGCTTATCCCCGAGATCCTACCTAGACTAAAAAATTTCTTTTAGCACCTCCTATGGAGAAAAACTTAGTGAGTTTTTAGAAAAAAAATTAGATGTGGTTGTTTGAGAGATTGGGGGTGTGAACCAACCTCGTTGAATTTAAATGGGAGTGAATAGTTTCGTCAAGAAAATGGTGGGGTGTTTCAGAATCCCTTTGGAGGAAACTTACTTTGACCTCCACGTTTCGAGAAGAAAACTATGTGATTGATAAGTGACTTTTGTATGTGAATGAGTGAAAGTGTACCAATGTTTTAATGAATTAAGTGTCACCTTGTTGCATGTGGACTTCGCTTGGTCCTTACAAGTGTTGATTACCTAATTAACTAAATGTCTTTAATACAACCTTGCGTAATTCAAAAGTCCCTAGGAAGTTAGCATGTGGACATGTAGGTCCTTTACTATTCATTTAACTCCCTATTGTGATTTAATCTAAGAAAAACTTTGAAACTATCTAGATTGTGATTATGTGGACATGTATGGGCTCGTTACAAAACCTTTAAACTTCTCTAGTGATTTACTCTAAGAAAGTAAATTTCAACACTATCATATCTTTGTAGCATGTGGGCATATATGGACTCGTTACAATCTTAAGATGTGTTTGAAAAATAAACTAAGAGGAGACCCGAGAGGGGCTGTTGTCCTCTCCTAAAGGTTTTAATCTTTTTAAGGGAGATAAAATTGTCCTAAAACCTCTTTCTGATTCTCAAGGTCGCTTTGAGGCGCAAGAAAAGAGCATATTAAACGATTGTTATCCAACTTCTAGTCCCAATGCAAGTTTTATGTGATTACAAATGATTCCAACTTATACTTTTAGTCAAAGCAAGCCATCCATGTGGAAAAATGAAAGAAAAAGAGGAAATAATGATTTTAAACCCCCTAAGTGCCTATGTGTTTTGACTAATCCCTTTATATGATGAGGGAACTAAGTGTGGTGCAGCTTAAAACATGCATGAAATCACTTTTAAGAAGCCTAGAAGCCTTCCCCAAATCACAAAAACCTTACAATGTGTATTTTTATGCACAGGTGCGCGGGTCTCAGTGTAGACAAAGGCAAATTGAGCGCCTGTGCACAGACCGAAACAGGCTTTTGGGCACAGGTGCACAAAACAACACTGTGACTTTGGCGCATGTGCGCACGATGCGCGTTTGTGGGCCAATAAACCCGCGCACAATTGACACACGACAATGAAGAAATTTTCGGATAGAATTCTCTCAATTCAACTTTGAATTGGATGATTTGCGGGTCGGTTTGAGCCGGTTAAGGTACCTGCAAGTTAAATAAACCAAAAGAAGAGTTAGAAAAACCCAAATGGGGTAGGAAATTGATACCTTTCCCCAGTGGAGTTGTCAATCAGTTGCGCCTCTTTCGTCACCTAAATTAGCAAAATAGAGGTGCTTACAAGCTTAGTTGGGTTAGCTAAGCAGGACAGCTTACAAGCTTAGTTGAGTTAGCTAAGCAAGACAGTTGTAAAGGAAAAGGGCTAGAGAAAGAAATATAAAAGAACAACTAATAATTAAACTGAGAAATAAAAGAACAACTAAACTATTGAGCATAAGAACATAAGAACAAAAAGACAATAAGACTCATGTCACCAATGGCAAGGATTATATTAGTAAAAGAAAACACGAAGAAGAAAGAGGACTATGAGTCATTTCTTCCTCCAAGGGAGGGCTCTTGGACCCCCACAAATAAGCTCTTCTTACAACTTTGAATGAAAATGGTGAAAGAATTCCAAACTAATCCATTCAAGAGGTGAGATGGATTGTCCAATGTAATGGTACTAGTATACTCTTGATGAGAATAGAGGATTCCTCAAGAGAATAGCAGCAACATAAATTTGCTATTGAATTCCTTAAAAATGAAGTGCACCCATGGCCTTGTTTTATAGCACCTCTTTGAGGTATTGTGCAACCAGCTTGTAATGTGAAAAGAGTCTAATTAGGGCATTTTTAGGTCTTTGACCAGCCACCCAATCGGATCCAGTTGAGATTTGGGTGTTAAATCAAATTGGAAGTTGAACCATAAGTGGGTGGGAGGCCGACCAATCTCATAAATGTGTCGTTCTCAGATGTGCGCGACTTTTAGCGACCACAGTCACACATCGGGCGCATGTGCGTTTTTCCTGCGTTTTTGTTTTGCGCATGTGCATGCGCGCCCTATGTTGTCATAGCACACTTTAACTTTATCATTGGTTGTATAGTTTTGGACCTTTTGGAAATGCTTTTATGGTAATTTTGATCCATGGGTGACCTCATAATTGTTTGATGATGCTACATTCTTGTAACCATTTGCGGACGAAATTTCAGTGATAACACACTTGAAGCCACTCTTGATTTATCTTTCAATTCACTTGACGATATCTCTTTGACCTTAATCGATAATATACAAACCATCGACATGTTCTTTGCTAGTCACAATCATCAAACAAATGACTCAATGGTGATTTCCTCTAGAGCTCTATCAAACCTTAGCGGGTTTCAAACTACACAAAATGCATACAAACCCATTTCTCACCTTTGACAAATGGCTCATCAGCAAGTTTACAACCAGTCGCTCTACCTACGTGCCAACTCTGATTATATAACTAAAATATAATCATACATTAAACCTCAGCAGCTCACCTTTGTATTTCAACATAGATGAAACCGGAATCACCATAGCTTCAACTAAGTAATTTCAAAGACTTCCTCTGCACTGGTATTTCTCAACAATGTTTCCCTGATGTCCTCCTCATTACTCACATAGTTACATAGACTATAGAACTACAATGGCGACAGATCTTTAAGACAAAGGTAGCGTTAGTCTAAATAACACATACAGGGAACTTTTCTAGCATTGATTTAACAATACCTTCCACCATAGACTTCTTACACACTTCCCAAAATCAATCTCTCTGGCCAATGCTCACCATCTCCCTTGGACTCAAGCCTTTCTATGCAGATAATACTCAGTCCCTTCCAGAGATTATCGAAACCCTTTCCAACAGCATTTCGATCTTCTATTATACCCTTGCACAAATATATCATACAAAAGATCTTCTTGAATCTTTAAAACACTAGTGATTGGAAATTCATAATCAAGTTCTACCCAACCTATTCCTCGAAATTCTACAATGACTGGAACTTCGCCAAGAATCTTTGTCTAGTTGATCCATTCACCATTCACACATGAACTCATTTATTTACTGTCAACTTAAATTCATAGACAAGAATAAAACTCTTTTCATCTTCCATTAACTCAGAAAATGTTAACATACATAACTGAAACTTAATTTATTCTCCTATTATGTGCAGTCTTTCGACCCATAGAACGACTCTAAGCCAGTCCCTCCAGTAACTAAATTAAAAATGCTCGTAGGAATATAATTTATACAAAGAAGCTTGGCTTCCAACACACAAAACTAACTGCTACAATCTAGAACTGATTCTAATAATAGAAATTTCGACCCTATATTCTACAATGACTCGTAACTCAAATATTTTGGACCTCTTAGAGTCATTCCACAAATTGGGGATTTGGTTTCATGACTCATTGTTCACATTGACCCCTAGCTTCTATGACTCATCTCTTCTAGACTAATTTGCAAACTATGAACTTTACAATAATTTTACATCAAAAACCCTTTCTTGGGCTAGCTCTAAGACCCTAGGTCTAACCAACATTTAAACTTTGCCAATGGGAGCAAATGCTCCTACATCAGACTCCCACGGTAGGAAAATTTATGACCTCCTAGTCATATGTCTATACTTTATTTAAACCTCCTAGATCCCAAACTTCATGTTGCAATTTTCCATAAACTCTGTTGTACTGTTCTACTACTGTTATTTCCTTCATTTCTCCAAGTTTCCATACTTTATGTTGTAGTTGTTGTTGTTCACTAATTCCGTGACTTGGTCCTTTTGATGTTTCTTTCAATTCTCCAGGCTTCCAAACTTTAGTTTGCAATTGTGCTTTAGTTCTGCTATTCTTATCTTCCTCTACATTCAAACAAATACTATAATGGATTGTTTCTTCCTCTTTACTGCAATTTATCTTTCAACATGAGTTTCTCAACCTCATATATCTCTCTATCCAATCCATCACTCTACCGGTAAATGCTAGGCATATATAACTGGATGTCCTCCTTACCCTTGCTTTTAAGCGGCTGATTTCTTTTTTCCACCTCTTCATCTTCAATGTCCTTTAAGACATATCCCTCTTCAACATTCTCTTGATGCTCCTTCATTTCAATTTCACTTTCAAAGAGTAACTTATATTCTACTCCTTTGTTTACAGCATCGTGTTCATCATTCCCTTCTCTTTCTCCATTGTTCTTCAGAACAATTTCCTCTTCTTTCAACTTCAATTTGACATATTGAATTTGGGCCTTTTGTTCTAGTAACCTTCTTTCTAGAAGATTCGTCTCCTCGTACAAATAAAAACAATCACTTGGAACTGTATTTGTAACCTCTACACACTCTTCACCATCTGCATCATCTAGCAGCCAATCCTCTAAAGATTGTATTTCTTCCTCTAGAGGCTTCTTATTTCCAACTTCTATGCAATCTTCTTCATTTTCTGTAACAACTTTCAATAGATGTTATTGTTAATGTTTATGCCATTATTATAGTTCTTTGCATTTCAATAGATAAGAGAATCAGAAGAACAAGATCACTGAGAAATACACATTCACAAGAGACACAACATTTATCCTGGGAAACCCTCTAGGGGAAGAAAACCCAGCAAAAACTTCCTTATCATAAATAGCTTATACAATGTTCAAGAGATAACTCAAACCAATACAGATAGTCCTCTCTAAAAGATGTGCCACTCTTCTTCTCCTCTCTCTAACTGGTAATTGCAGCTTGCCTCATAAGAGAATGAGCAAGTGAGTTGTGTGTTAGAAGTGAGGTGCTAGCCTCCTATATATACAAAACTAGCACGTGTGAAAGGGTTTCACTGGCAGGGCCGACCTCTCACTCTGGGTGGGTAAACCCACCTTTAAATTAATTATGGGTCTCAATAATAACTGCTAGGGCTGACTTCTTATTATGCCCATTATAATTGTCCAATGACCAATTTGCAAAATGGGATTTGGTCCTAATACAATTACCGACATTATTAATCCACAATGGGGATTAATCCTAATAATAAAATAACAATAATAATAAGAATGCTCTTCGTAGTTACATTATTTCAACACTCCCCCTTAACAAGCAGGGTATTCTTCATCAGCATCAGGCGAGAGAGGTCTGCATCATCAGTGGCATTAGGAGGACAGTATCGTCAATATCATCTTGAAACATTGGTTAGCATATTTACGAGTCATCGGAAGTTTTCTTCATCAGCATCATCATCATTCTCGAAAGAATGCTATCATCATCTGCATCAGTAAAAAAAAAATGATACCTCATCACAGCGCTAGGCTGGCAGTACTACACTGGCTCAATGTCACAGTTGTTAAGCTGGTAGCTCAGTGTCAGTCACATCTTGCTTTATGTCTAACAACTAGGTCAGAAGCAAGGAATATCATCAACTCGCTTTACATATAACAACTAGGTCAGAAGCAAGGAATCACAACGTCATGCTTTACGTCTAACATGTTGAAATAATGTAACTGCAAAGAGTATTCTTATTATTATTTGATATATTATTTATAGGATTAATCTGCATTGTGGATTAATCATGTCGATAATTGTATTAGGACCAAATCCCCTTTTGCGGATTGGTCAACAGACAATTATAATAGGCAGAATAAGAAGTCAGCCCCAACAGTTAATAAGAAGACCCAAAAATATAATAAAGGTGGGTTTACCCACCCAGATTAAGAAGTCGGCCCTGCCAATGAAGAGGCACTTCACACATGCCAGAACTTGTATAAATAAAGGAGGTTAGCGCCTCATTTGAACACAACTCACTTGCTCAGTTTGAGAGACAAGTTCTGATCTGTTACCGGCAAAGGAGAGAGGGAGAAGAGCGGCGCATCTTTTGGAGAGGACTATCTGTATTGGTTTGAGTTATCTCTTGACATTGTATTGGCAATTTATGATAAGGAAGTTTTTGTTGTGTTTTCTTCCCCTAGAGTGTTTCCCAAGATAAATGTTGTGTCTCTTGTGAATCTGTATTTCTCAGTGATCTTGTTCTTATGTTGCTCTTATCTATTGAAATGCAAAGAACTATAATAATGGCATAAACATTAACATGGTATAAGAGCCAACCTGAAGGAAGCATATTTCGCAAGAGGAAAAACGTCACTATTGCAGTACCTGCAAATTAGGGTTTTTCAAAAGTGAAGCCTTTTAGCTCCAAAAACCACCTAGAAAGTTGTGCCCTCCCCCAAGGATCATTTTGGCACCTTGAGCGCACATTTTTAGTGGCTAGATCTCCCGGAAATTGAAACCCTAGTTTCACAAAGTACCAGAAAACCAGAAGCACTAGTCCAGAAATCCGCATATCAAGTTTGAGGGGGTAAAAGTTGGATTTTTGAAATTCTGAGTACACCAGCATACTCGCCTCAGCTCAACGCATCTATTCCCTGGATCGGAATTTCAAAATTTGAAGTTTGGAAAATTAGGGTTTCCTCATAAAACTCTAAGTTGCAGTTGCAGCCGTACTACCAGTTGCAGTGACCCTTGAAGTTTTTAAAGAGTTGGTAATGTTTACCGCTGCTACCAAATAAAGCCACTACCTGCAAATGCTATCAGAGGTATGTACTTATATATGTTTAATGGTTAAACCCTAAAGAGTATTTGCAAGAGAAGGGATCTCTTGCCATAGATCCAAAAGGATCTCAAGATCCAACACATTCAGAGGAATGATGCAACCCAGGTGTGATTATTCTGATATATATCTATTTGTCATAACATTATCTTGGTCAGTGTTGCATGTTGAAGCTATGATCAAATTATTAGAAGGATTAAAAGTTGATCATAGAGCTTATCCTTAGGTCTTGAGGTATGGCAAAGTTCAGAGAGGATCTTCCTTAACCAAGGGAAGTACACAGTCGAAATCTTAAAGAGATTCGACATGCTAGAATGTAAGTCCATGAATACACCCATGGAAACGAAGCTGAAGTTGTTGGTCGATACTTCGTCAGACTTGATAGATGTCACATTGTACAGACGGATTATTGGATCGTTGATGTACCTGACAAACACCAGACAATACATTTGTTTTGCAGTGAACACCTTGAGTCAGTTTCTAGTAGAGCCCAAACGTGTTCACCTAGTGGCTGCAAAACATGTGATGAGGTACCTTAAAGGTACAATGGATTATGGTCTCAGCTATGATGGAGATCATGACTTCACATTGAGTGGATACACTGATTCAGATTGGGCAAGAAGCGTTGCTGACAGAAAAAGAATTTTCGGATGTTGTTTCAGTTTGGGATCAGCCATGATCTTGTGGCAGAGTAGGAAGCAATCCAATATTTCTCTCAGCACAGTGGAAGCAGAGTACATTGCCGCATATTCTGCTAGCTGCGAAGCTATATGGCTTCGAAAGTTGTTGACTGGCCTATTTGACTTGGAGATGAGAGCAACCGTGATTCTATGTGACAACCAGAGCTGCATAGAGATGACAGAGAATCATGTATTCCACGACAGGTCGAAGCACATAGAGATCCGCTATCATTTCATCCGCGACATGGTACAGAGAGGAGCCTTGAAGCTCCAGTACATTAGCACGGATGAACAGGTTGTTGATGTGTTGACCAAA
>ML794959.1:115778-135427 GCA_009831015.1 Picea engelmannii
ATACTATGTTAAAGTTGTCATAACTCTTGCTACAGCAAGAAGGAAAGTCGGTTATCTTTTGGTGAGTTTGTCAAGTTGTTACTATAAGTGTTAGTTCAGCTATTTGTGAAGTTTGTAAGTGTTGAAACAGAGGTATTGTTTCAGCCCTCTGAGTCCTAGATAGTTACTATAAAGTCTTGCACTAGTATTGTACTTTGTTGAAGAATCTAAAGAGAAGTTTTGGCTGGATTTTCTACCCCAAGAGGGTTTCCCAGGGTATACTTGTGTTCTCTCTATGATTGTCTCACTTTCAGTGATCCTGATATATGCAAGATGTATAGGTATGTTGGTTGTATGTTGTAAATTTTTAAATTTACCTACATGCATCAGTTTTTCAACATGGTATCAAAGCTTCCCTAAAAGAAGCCATTTCTACAGAGAGTTATTAGATATGTGAAGGAGACTACAATATTTCAGTTTTTGAAGGAAGTCAAAAACAAGGAGAAGATGATGTCCAGCATTAAGCTTGATGAGAAACTTGAGGGACCTAATAACTTCAGAGCATGTAAGTACAGAATATCCCTTGTTCTGGAAAAAAATGACTTATCAAATTATGTTATGGAAGAGGTTGTTGAACCTGAGGAAGAAGAAGCTAAAGGTAAGTACAGGAAAATAAGGGCAAAGAGAATAATTGCAAATTCTATAAAAAACCATCTTATTCCTCATGTATCATCCTTGAAGACTCCCAAAGAGATGTTTGATGCTCTATCTCGTCTATATGAAGGAAGGAACATAAACAGGAAGATGGCTTTGAGGACTCAACTCAAAAATGTAAAGATGCAGAAGTCTGAATCTATCCATGCCTTCTTTACAAGAAGTTCTCAGATTAATGAACAAATTATAGCTATCAGTGACTCAATTGAAGAAGTTGAGTTAGTAATGACTACTTTGAATGGACTTCTGAAGTCATGGGACTCTCTTTCATAAGAGGAATCTGTTCAAGGAGTAAGTTAACAAAGTTTAACATGTTGTGGGAAGATTGTGTCCAAGAAGAAGCAAGACTGGAAGCAAGAGAAGAAAAGCTAAGTGATGATGAAGATCAAGCTCTTGCAGCCCATTTCAGGAAAGGAAAGAAAAAGAAGGAAAATCATCCTCCACGGAAGAAGTTTCAAAAATTTGAGAAATGTAAGAGAGACTATTCTAAACTCAAATGTTTCTGTTGTGAAAAGTTGGGACATCTTGCCAGAGATTATCCTCTCATAAAAGAGGTCAAAGAAAGGAGGAAAAACAAAAGACATCATGCTCATATTGTTGAAGATGATAAACCTGTTTTCAAGAGAGAAAGAAAAGAAGATTCAGATGAAGAGTATGTTTTGGTGGCAGCTCTTACTAATTCAATAAATTATGATGATGAAACATGGCTTGTGGATAGTGGTGCCTCCAGACACATGATTGGTTTTAAAGACTCTCTTTCAAATTTGACTAAGAAAGATTCTTTTCATCAGGTGAGACTGGGTGATAACTCTTCATATCCTATTAAGGGCATAGGGAATGCTTTTTACAGCTTAGATTCAGGAAAACATTTGAAAATCGAAAATGTTTTATATGTACACGGTCTGCAAAAGAACCTCCTATCTATTTCAGGATTGGAAGAGAAAGGATTTCGAGTAGCTTTTGTCGATGGCCAAGTTCTTATGTGGTCGAGAGGAAAGAATATTGATGATGCTATTATAATTGGTATACATGAAGATGGGTTATACAAGTTAAAAGGAAAGCCAGATCAAGCCTTAGTACATAGTACTATA
Source organism: Picea engelmannii (assembly GCA_009831015.1). Classification (NCBI taxonomy): domain Eukaryota; kingdom Viridiplantae; phylum Streptophyta; class Pinopsida; order Pinales; family Pinaceae; genus Picea; species Picea engelmannii. The sequence continues at coordinate 117,563 of ML794959.1, forward strand.
AACCCATGTGAATTGTGGCATAGAAGGTTTGCTCATATTCACTATAAAGCCTTGCCAGTTGCCAACAAGATGGTGAAATGCCTTCTAGAAATTCAAGTGTTCCACGATGGTGTGTGCAAAGGATGTGCACAAGGAAAAAACGTGAAAAAGCCTTTTCCAAGCAGTGACAATAAACCAAAAGGAGTTTTGGATCTAATTCATTCAGATGTGTGTGGACCTATGTTAGCCACTTCACTCAGCGGGTATGTTTACTATGTTTCTTTTATTGATGACTTTTCTCGCAAAACTTGGATTTATTTCTTAAAGAATAAAGATGAAGCCTATAGTAAGTTTAAAGAATTTAAAGCTCTTGTTGAAAATCTTTCCGAGAGAAAAATAAAGGTTTTAAGATCTGATAACGGAGGAGAATTCACATATGGTGAATTCAAGGAATTCTGTACAGAAATTGGGATTAAGAGGTGTAATATCCCTGTTTCCCCCAGTTTGTAATTAATCATAAAATAGGAATTACCATGCTAAGGCATGTGGACAATGTAAATGTATTATTGTTTGAGTTACCAATAACTGACTGTGGGGGTGAAGCCTTGAAAGTACTGGCCATGATATCACTAGAGGAAGAATGTGAAAACTATACGAGAGGTTTCATTATATCAAATAACCCCAAATTTCCCTTGATGAGGATGATAAACCTCCTTTGTCTCCCAAGGAGAGAAATTAGCTAGTGAAGAAAGGACCAGTGGTTGAATTATCAACCACCCCCATGAATGGGAGCATGGTCTAGCTATAGAATGTCAGCCCGAAGTACCACAGAGACCTGCAAACCCGAGCTTCCTTCTGACAGAAGGAACATGATGGGTCGGGAACCTTTCAAAAGAAGGTAAGATAGATACACACGAACAACCAGAGAGGAGAGAGAAGACGAGAGCGCAAGCTCGTAAGGGAGATGCGCGGAGCGCTCCAGGGGATAATGAATAGAAGGCCGCGAGCTTGATGCTAAGTGAGCATCTGAAAAAACCTCGTCGAGGCCATAACAGAAAGAAATCTCTTAAAGTTGCAGAGAACAGAACCCGAGCAGAAGCTGAACAGAGAAAGAATCCTTGAGAACTGAGAGTGTTCCCTGGTGATATCATGGCTTGGCATAGGGGTGGCCAGAGTGCTAAGAATGAATGCCTCTGAGCCTATGGTAGGGTGGAAGGACGAACACCCACAGTCAGTTAGTTGGCTACCACCTGTAATAGATAAGTGATCGCATATCTTGTGTATTTAAGTGGTATTGTAAGTTAAATGTGGATATCCTATGAATGTTGCAGGGATGGTTATGTTTGCTTAATGATTTATACTGTATTTCCTTCTTTTGTATCTGCTTGAATGTGAAATTAGGCAAGTAGGAAATCATATGGATAGGACATGTTTTATACTCGTAAATGTTTGCGTCCTGTGGTGGCTTAAGCTAGAGTCACGAACTGTATGTCCGTCGACCTTGGACACAATTTCATGAACGCATGTCGACCCTCCTAGTCGTTCTGAGTCCCTTGAAGGATGAAGTTTGTTACGCTCAGGAGAGATAGTGCAGATATGCACAAGCTCTCTGTGAGGCAAGCAGAAACCGAGAACCACTTAAGTTCCAAACTTGGCGAATGAGTGCGAGGAGTACGCAAAAATTCTTCGAAGTGTTAAGTCCAATAGAAAGAGCGCAACGCTCTTAGGTCCTTCATAACTGACGAAGCTCAGGAAGGATAGCGAGATTTAAGTATCGGAAGGGAATATCCTTTCGATTGGAAGATGAACGAACGAGATCCGTTCGAGAAAATCTAAGGTCTGTCACGACTGTTCGATTTGAAGAAGGAGCACAGACGTTAACGCCTCGATTCCTTCAGACTTCGCAAGTTTGACGAATGTTGGTAATCATCGTGAAGGGGATGGATTCTCTGAAATCCGAAACCCGAAGTCGCGATGCGATCTGGACCGTAGATCTAAGGATCTATCGAGACCCACCTTAACCATAGGATATGTGAGCTCAGAGTTCACGCGACGAGAGAATCACGCGTTGGTGTGACCAAACCCCTCGAAACCCGAAGTAGCGATGAAATCTAGACCGTAGATCCAAGGATCTATTGGGACCCTCCTTGACCGTTGGATTGGCGAGATCGGAGTCCGCACATCAGGAGAATCGCACGTTGGTGCGACTAAACTTCTGAAACCCGAAGTTGCAATGTGATCTGGACCGTTGGATCAAGGAAGGTCGTGGACCGTCGATCTGACGCGATCATATTAACGCAAGGAGTATGTGGGAACTCGAGATCCCCTAAGAACCAAGCTTAGAAGAGATAAGCGCTTCTCAAAAGCGCAGATGAGGTTCAAGAGGCGAACTTGTTTCAAGTTCGTAAGCTTAGAAGGGATAGCACTTATCATAAGTGTTGACGAGATCCAAGAGTACGACTCGTAGGAGGAGCAAAGGTTTGAAACATTTGAAGACTGATAAATCTTCTAAGCGGGAGAAATCAGAAGCTCAGAAGGAGGAGCGACAGTGGTCGTTGGATCACAGTGAAAAGGATCGACGGTCGTCGGATCTAAGGAAGGTGCACGAGTCTTAACGTTCGCACGCACAGGAGAGAGAACCTGTCAAGGTTTGAGACTCGAAGTTGTTGAACCCCGAAGACCCGAAGTGAACCTGGACCGACAGATCTAAGGGAGACGTGGCGTGAACCCGTGAACTCCGGGTAAAGTCCCAAAGTGATTCATAGCCGTTGGATTCGGAGGACACGTGGCACAAATCTGTGAGCTCCAGGTGAAGACCCCAAGTAATCCTCGATCGTCAGATCAGGAGGACACGTGTCAAAGGATTGTAGCCTTCGGATAAAAGTCATTGGGGAAAAGGTTTGAGATTTGAGATCTCAGAAGTCCGAAAACCGAAGGAGATCTCGACCGTTGATCGAGAAGAGGGTTGGAGGACCGTTGATTTGGGTTGAATGGTCAAACACCCGGAGTGGAAGCAAGACCGTTGATCGAGTAGGACAGGTGTCTAGAGATCGTCAGCTCCGAAAGGTTGAAGTACAGAAGAAGCAGGGTTTGAGATTTCAAAAGCCCGAAGTTCGGAATTGTGAAGAGATCACAGTCGTTGATCTAGGAGGGACAGATCTAGTCCGTAGATTTGAGAGGCACAGATATGAACCGTCGATTCAGACAGTATCGTCAAGGTCGCGAGATCGACGATCCCATAGCATTGCGAGGACCGAAGTTTCGCGAAGTTTAAAATATCGAGGGCGGGCCGCAATCCAAACTGCGATTTCGTCAGGAGGACACATGGAGACTTGAGGAGGATTGCGGGCCCAAAAGTAGTTTGACTCCAAACTTCTTGTGGTCGCGCCCGCAATCGCGTGGTCATCGCCAAGGTCACATCTGAGGAGAGGACAAGAGAGAAAAGGGGCTAACGCCAACTCCGAGACTTCGCTGAAGCGCGAAGGAGAAGGTCACAGGTATCATAAGACCTGCACCAGAGGCCGAAAGGGCCTGTGTCGGATTTAGAGGTGAGACTATCATGGTCTCAAAGTCTCGTTTGATTTAGAATCGGAGAATCTTAACCGAAGGCTCAAGCTAAGTCCCGAACTTTTCGAATAAGAACCCGTAGAGAGAAAGAGGATTTGTTCCTGTAAGGAGGACGAAATTTATTTATTTTTATTGCCCCATCGTGGGTGTGTTACAAGAGGGAGTTTTCTACTCCATACAATCCTCAGCAAAATGGTGTTGCAGAAAGAAAGAACCGATCAGTTATGGAAGCAATTAAATCCATGATTCATGATCAGGACTTATCAATGTACCTTTGGGCAGAAGCAGCAAGGACTGTTGTATATGTACAAAACAGAAGTCCTCATAAAGTTCTTGAAAATAAAACTCTAGAAGAAGTATTTTCTGGAAAAGTTCCAGAGGTTAGTCCCCTAAGGATATTTGGTTGTCCAATGTATATTCATATTCCCAAGGACAAAAGGACAAAGTTGGATCCTTCAGGTAAGAAGGGTATATTTGTCGGATACAACAAAACATATAGAGTATATGTCCCTGGATACAAAAAGATTAAGATCAGTAGAGATGTTATCCTTGATGAAGATGCAACTTTCTACAAATCAGAAAGAAATCATGTAGATGAGGTACATGATGAGGAACCTACAGCTTCTAAAGCACCAGATACAGAAGAAGAAGAGCTTGTACCTGATAATCATGATATGATGGAGCCTCAGAAACCTGTTGATTCACCCACAGAAGTGATTACATATCAGAGAAAACCAGGTTGGGCTCATGAACTCATTCAAGATGCAGAAAGGTATGGTGCCCCAAATAAGACTTTCAGAGAAAGTAAAAGACCTCGATTATATTCCAACTATGTTTCACTTGTGTCTAACATCATTGATGCAGAACCTTCCAGCTATGAAGAAGTCACTGAGAAGAAAGTGTGGCAAGATGCCATGATTGAAGACTATCAATCAATTATGAAAAATGATGTTTGGGACATAGTTCTGAGACCAAAAGAAAAATCTATGCTAACATCTAAATGGTTATACAAAATCAAGCATGCTGCAGATGGTAGTATTGAGAAATTCAAAGCAAGGTTTGTAACTCGTGGGTTCTCTCAGAAAGAGAGAATAGATTACGAAGAAACCTTTGCTCTGTGGCAAGATACACTTCCATTAGAGCTAATATGGCTATAGCTGCAAAGATGGGATGGAAACTACATCAGATGGATATAAAGACTACTTTTCTGAATGGTGTGATAGAAGAGGAAGTGTATGTGGAGCAGCCATGAGGATTTGAGACATATGACAGTCAAACACATGTGTGCAGACTAAAGAAAGCCTTGTATGGCTTGAAGCAAGCACCCAGGACATGGTATGAAAGAATTGATAATTTTCTGATGAGCTTGGGCTTTATCAAGAGTAAGGCAGATTTCAATCTCTACTATAAGATTGAGAATGATGATCAGGTGATCTTACTATTGTATGTGGATGATCTGTTTCTAACAGGAAATGAAAATCTCATCACTGGTTGCAAGAAGAAGCTTGCTTTAGAATTCGAAATGAAAGATCTGGGTTAGATGCACTATTTCCTAGGTCTGGAAGTGTGGCAGAATCCAGGTGAGATTTGTCTTAGTCAAGGAAAATATGTTGTGGAAATTCTAAAGAGATTTGGAATGATGGATTGTAAATCCATGACTACACCTATGACGACAAATCCAAAGTTATTATGTGATACTTCATCAGAGATAGTGGATGACACTTTGTATAGGCAAATGATTGGTTCGTTGATGTATTTAACGAATACAAGGCCAAACATATGTTTTGTTGTGAACACTTTAAGTCAGTATATGGTTGAACCCAGACATGTTCATTTGATCGCAGAAAAACATGTGATGAGATACTTGAAAGGTACCATTGAGTATGGTATCAAGTATGATGCAGATTGTGAGTTCAGACTACAGGGATACTCTGATTCAGATTGGGCTGGTAGTGTCACAGATCATAAGAGTACTTCAAGATATTGTTTTAGTCTGGGATCATGTATGATCTCATGGTTTAGCAGGAAGCAAACCAGTGTTGCGCTCAATACAACTGAGGCAGAATATATGGCAACATGTTTAGCATGTACTAAAATTGTATGGCTACGGAAATTACTTTCAGGATTATTTGATATTGATTTAAATGCTACTAGTATTTTTTGTGACAATCAGATTTGCATAAAATTGTCAGTGAACCCCATATTTCATGACAAATCAAAGCATATTGGAATCAAGTATCATTTTATCCGTGATGTGGTAGAAAAGGGAGCAGTGAAACTTCATTATGTGGCTATCAATGAGCAGGTTGCAGATGTGCTAACCAAACCTCAGTGAAAGGTGAAGTTTGAGTACATCAGAGACAAACTTGGACTGGTCCCTCGTAAGAGGGAGTAAAGAGTTGCATATGGGATTCTGGTGATAGTAGCGGGGCAAGTCATTGACAGGTAGGATGTGTATTCTATTTTATTCTTATCCAGTATGAAAAAGGACTGGCTCTAAGATTACTCATCCAGTATGAAAAAGGACTGGCTCTAAGATTACTCATCCAATATGAAAAAGGACTGGCACTAAGTAAGACGGTTCTTGGTGAATTGGCAGTTCTTGGTGAACTATATAGCTTCCTCTAGCATATGGCTAGTAGGACAGTTCTTGGTGAACTGCACAAACAGTTCTTGTTGAACTGAGTGAATAAAAATCTTGTAATGGCAGCAGTGTGCTCACCAAGGATGTTACTGATCCCAATGCTAGCTATGGATACAAAACTTCTCTTGATGAATAGATTCTACATGGATCAACAAGTCAATAACCAAGTAAAGACAAATGGATGTAACAGTTGGTACTAGGAAAATACCTTCCTTGCTAAGAGGGAGTGTTGAATTATATGGCTTTGGAAGCTATTTTCCCTATTGTAACTAACCATGTAAATAAAGTTTTGATATAGTGTTAACTTTATGTCAAGCATCAAACACATGACAAGTGTCAACCTTATGCCAAGACAACCATATGCCATGTGTCAACCTCATAGCACCTCTAAGAGGGTTGCTTAGGGAGGTTGTAGTGGCTAGCTTAGGGAGGCTACTTAAAAGGGCTGCTTAGGATGGTTGGAGTGGCCAGCTTAGGGGGATTGCTTAGGGTGGTGGTATGACAACTGTATAACAGATGTCATACAATCCTAAGACAGCAATTTAGGGCAGCCTCTAGAAGAGACAAAGGAAGTGACCTTTGGAAGCATTAGGAGGTGGCTCTTGGGAATTTTAGGAAGTGGCTCTTGGCAGCAAAAGGAGGGCAGGTATGATAGTTCAACTGTCATACATTCTTAGGGGGTTGCTTAGGGCAACCAAACCAACCTATAAAAAGGGGCATTCATTTACCATTTACATACCTTTGTTTTGCTGGAGTTTTTTGTTGAGGCAAGGCATCTATTTGCTGAAGTAGTTTTTGCTGGTATATGACTGATATCTACTGGAATTTTCTGCTGGTATATGGCTGCTAGTTGTTGGAGTCTTACACTGGTATATGGCAGCTAGTTGTTGAAGTATACTGTTGATACAAGCACTCTATTCTTGTTAAAGTCTTTTGTTGTTCCTTGCTGATATAAGGCTGCTACAAATACTATGTTAAAGCTACCATAACTCTTGCTACAGCAAGAAGGAAAGTCAGTTATCTTTTGGTGAGTTTGTCAAGTTGTTACTATAAGTGTTAGTTCAGCTATTTGTGAAGTTTGTAAGTGCTGAAACAGAGGTATTGTTTCAACCCTCTGAGTCCTAGCTAGTTACTCTAAAATCTTGTACTGGTATTGTACTTTGTTGAATAATCTAAAGAGAAGTTTTGGCTGGGTTTTCTACCTCAAGAGGGTTTCCCAGGGTATAATTGTGTTATCTCTTTGATTGTCTCACTTTCAGTGATCCTGATATATTCAAGATGTATTGGTATGTTGGTTGTATGCTGTAAATTTTTAAATCTACCTACATGCATCAGTTTTTCAACAACTACTTCATATCAATACAATCATACAGATTCTCTGACCATTTCCACAAGTTATTTCATGGTTCATAGTAGATTACTGTCCATCATCCAGATATATTGTATAATTGCAGCATTACTCACTGAATTCAGATTAAGAATTCAAATTCTCTTTGCATGTGGTATTGGTCCTTACTGAATAGCAATGTTTTTGTTGCAAGGTCATAGTTGAGATTCTCGTTCTATGACAGCACAATATGAAGGCAATATCTGGCTCATAGTTCAAGACAATGATGCATTGTTTGAGCATAACAAATCAAAACAATTGCTATAATACGGCAAGAAATTTTCTTTCCTTGAAACCAAGCTATTGAAGATATTTATTTATGCCCAACATGTCTCCTCGAACAGCTTGTATACAGAACCTGCACTCCTTTAGCGTTACAAAATTATCAGTAGAGATAATTAACTTATTAACTTCTGAAAAGCCGCAGTCAACAAACTATAGCTACACATCTTCCTATAATTTTGAAGCCCTGAAAGAAGTGATAATAGAGTCATCTATCAGATATCATTAGACAGAACTGGAAAATAATACCTTCCTTTCATATGTTGTGGACTTGAAATGTTCACTAGAAGTTTTCTGGCAGACGCCACACTCTTACACAAGAATTTCAGAACTATAAATTGATGATTGGTCGAATCCGTCGTGACAAACAAAGAAGATCCATGTGTCTGATATTGCAATAAAATTTCTTGAAATGTGCCTTGCTTTTAATTAAATTTTACCTTGTGCCCAGCTTTAGAACCTAAATATTTTCTGAATCCTTTGCTTCTTGTGTCCTGGGTAAACTTTCCCCCTTTGTCTTGTTTAGAGCATCCATAGTCTCTTCAAAAGATTTCTACATTCACAAGACAAGTAGTGAGGGATACCAAAATCCATCTCTTTACATCAAGGAAAATATCTTTGACAACTTAAAAACAAAATTATAGTCATTCCAATAACACAGGACAGGAAAAAAGCAGTTATATATTGGTTAATAGTGTAAACAGTCATATCTTATGAGTACACGCATGTGTATATTCCTGCATGCCTATGTTGGGATGACAATACCCCACATTTTAAAATCACCATGACAAATGCTTCGTGGTGAGTGTGGACTTTTTGGCTTTCTTATAAGCTGACAGGTGGGTCCGTGGGCTTCACAGTGTGTGGACTTTTTGGCTTTCTTATAAGCTGAGAGTGTTTTCTTCGTTATATATCAGGAGCTTCCCTCCAAGGCTAGGTTGGCCAAGAGTGGGCTTTCTGATGGTCTTTGCCCGATTCACCAACGCCCAGTAAAGCATAACTTCTGGAATTGTCAATTTGCGAAGAAAGCAGGGCAGTATATCCAGGACCAGTAATCAGTTCTTCCGGGGAGGGTCCATTGGAGGGCGTCCCTCTTGGGTGATTGCAGTTATTTGGTGCATACATCCTTTATTGGTATTGAGCATTGCCTGCGGTGCTTTTTACTCTATGGAAAGATCCAATGTACATCTATTTTTGACCAGGAGGTCAGTTCTTTGTCTACTTTTTGTTCCATGTGGAGAGATGAGGTACGTATATCGTTGTTGGCCAAAGGGGCCCTGCTAATAAAAGATGTTAAATCCCAAGATGCAGGTGTACTCTGATTTTGTTTCTGCTCTAGTAGTTTTTGAGGAAGAGGATCTAGGTTCCATTGTATATACCCTTCTACCTTTTTTCTTTGCTGATGTAAATATTTTTCTGTATATATAAGACTTATTTTTCAAAAACAAAAAAAAAATGGTGCAACAACAGCTGTAGTACAGCACTAGCCCGGTGGGTTAGCTTGAGTGGTTGAGTGCTGCGAATTACAAGCAGAAGGTCACAGGGTCAAGTCCCCGGGCTGGCTGCCTCTGTAGATATTATTGGACATCATTCAATGTCCCCGCAGGGTTAGGTTGCCAAAAATGCAACCAGCTGGTTTACCTCCCATATCATCCTCAAAATGAGGGGAAGTACCTGGAGGTTTCCCGGGATGTGTATTCCATTGAAAAAAAAAAGCTGTAGAACAGCACTAGAGCACTAGAAAGAGAAAGTACAAGAGTGCTTAGAGAAAAAGAGCCATAGCCATAACCATAAGTGCACCAAGGAGAGATTCACGCCACACATAAAGCACTATAACTGCTAAAGAAGCACAATGTCCTCAAGCTTATGATAATGAATGAATCACTCGAATGAAAAATACAAATGAGTGGTGTATTTATACACCATCCAAGAGGTAGTGCACAAACCCCAAGGAGGTTTGACTAGGTCGACCTTAGCCTAAAATAGCCAAAAAATACAATATAATAGAGTGTAACATAAAGGTAGGCACGCGGCCATAACAAATACAATAATGTCAGCTTATGGCCTCTAGTGAAATTAAACCCATAAGTTAAACACTCGGGGCCATCTACTTCTAGTCCTGTAGAGTCAGCTAGAAACATAAAGAAGAAAGGAGTTTTGCTTGACATATTTGGGAAGGAAATCTTCCAGCTGCCAAACAATCTAGGGAAAGTAAAAGATCGGGTAAAAAAGCGTAAGACTGATTACATTCTTAGGTTTTGTTTTGCTGTATTCTTCCTAACAGGTATCGCTGGGGCTTGAATTATGCAACATTATTTCAATTAATAGAAAATCAGACTTGTTATTGTAGAAAAAGAGAATGCATGCAACAATGTAAGCACATTACATAATCTATCTAGGAAAAAGTTGAAAAACATGTCACTTTGTTGTTGCTTATAAATAAATTGCAGTAAAGCAATGGTGCTTCACTATTTCAAGCATAAGATCATCAAATTACATACTCCTTTGTTATTTCTCTGCCATAGTTCTTTACCAGTGGCATCAGCAACAAAAAGACTCCCCATAAGAACCCTATAAAATGAAATTCAAGAGGATGTTAGAGTAAACTTAATTAAACATTCTTTGATGAGGATAAGCTTTTCTGTAACGATTCTATGAGAAAGATTGAACTAATATCTTCAACTAAACTAGTATCAAAAATAAGAAACATCCGTGAATTCATGTTATTTATGAGCAGTCTGTGGAACAGGTACGACAGTAGAGACACAGCTACAGATACATCTACTCCGTGATAGATTTTCAACCCTCTGATACAGCCCTAGAGGCAAATCTCCAGTGACAGGCAGTTAAGCAGCATGATGTGTTCTCAGATAGCAGCATAAGAGAATTTCCGAAGCTGGTTGAAGAAGACGGTGTATGGTTTGACAGTGATTATACCAGCCCTTTCCGGGATTGGATAAAGTTTAAACAGATCTTATAGCATCCCATTCTCATTTTTGAGTGTGCAGGATGACATCTTTGATCTACAGGTACCCAGGTTCATCTTCAGCCTGACACTCACACAGATCCCAGGCTACAAGCACTTGGACTTTAATGTTTCTCTGTTTTGGAAGTTGACTAAGCATAGAGGAAAGGGACATTGTATTTTTGAGGTGCTAAGGTGGCTGCATTGGCTCACTGATTTCATCTAGCAGCTTCATCCTGCATATGCTACAATAGGGTAGGAAAGGAATAAGCTCCCTTAAGCAGTAGTGTTGCATGAATAAGCTTTTTAGAACATTTGAATTGACTTTACAATTGATGGTGTTTTGAAGACGTGGAGGTCATTCTTATATGTACATGGCGAGATTCTGAGGTTCTCATGCACTCCCAAGAAGAGCACATGTCCCCAAGTTGGAGCCTATGTTACCCCTCATTTTACTCCTCAAAGTGGGCAAGTCAACACTCCTATGTTACCCCTCATTTTTTGGCTATTTTAGGCTAAGGTCGACCTAGTCAAACCTCCTTGGGGCTTGTGCACTACCTCTTGGATGGTGTATAAATACACCACTCATTTGTATTTTTCATTCAAGTGATTCATTCATTATCATAAGCTTGATGACATTGTGCTTCACTAGCCCTCGTATTTTTTAGCTTCACTAGAGGTAGTGCACAAGCCCCAAGGAGGTTTGACTAGGTCGACCTTAGCCTAAAATAGCCAAAAAAATGGGAGGAAACATAGGAGTGTTGACTTACCCACTTTGAGGAGTTTGTTGAGCATCTACATACTTTGGGGGCCTTTGGAGGCCAATGTTGCATCTTGGAGCCACTTCATTCCTTATTTAGTGGGGAAGTCCCTCTCTTTGGGTGTTGCTTCACCTTGATCATTGTACATGTGGCTTGACCATTTTTTTTTATTGTTGTTTTAGACTAATTAGTTGGAGGAAATTGTGTTTTACTCCTCCATAGGCTAAATTTTAGGATTTCTCATGAGATAATATTATTTTATTGTAAAGGAAGTTCAGCATCACTCTATAAATAGAGGTGTCCTTCCTCATTATCACTCATGGTTGGATTTTTGGAGCTCTCACTCTTTGGAGCCTAATTCACATATCTTTTCTTGGAGCATATGGTTGCATAAAGGGTTTTATCTTTTTGGATGATTGTTGTCAATTCTTGAAGCTTCTCTATCTTGGTTTTATTTGGTGCATAAGGATTAATGGTGAAATGCTCAAGTCTTCTACAAGCCTTCAAGATCAATCCATTTGAAGCCTTCAAGATTGATCAATTTGAGGGGTAAGTCTACGACTTGGAAGGAAGACATTCTAGGGTTTTTCCTTCCTTCTTCCTTTGTTGATTTGGTGATTATTTGGTGCCTTGCTATGTTTTTCCTTTGGTTCCCTAGCAAAAGGTATTAAGTAAATTCATCAAAGCATAGTTGATCTTGTTGGTAAAGGTTTTCCATTAAGGTTCCCTTTTTGTAAACCTTGATATTCATTGTTGATCTTGATTGGGTAAAGGATTATTCTTCCTCTTGGTTCGAATCCCTAAGCCCTAATTCTTGAATGAAATAAGCCAACTCATTGGAGGGTTTCTTCTTGACCTCATTGCCATTTGATTCACCTTGGCTCCATTGCCCTAGTTGGATTTGGCACTGATCTCTAGCTCCTTCCATCACTTATTTCAAAACCCTAAAAACCACAAATCTATTTTACTAAGGCTACTCTCATTTTCACCTTGTGCTTCATTGCTTGGTCTTAGTAATCCTACTAGCGATACCCCCTTTAAGCCAAAGAAGAGCCAACCTAAAGGGAAGAGGATAGGTTATTGAGGTGACAGTGGTGATCGTCCTAACAGTTGCCCCTTGAGTTGTACCTTGTGGATTAGGGATTTTATCATCAAGTACAATTTGAGCAGTAACAAATGGTAACATAAAATGCAATAGCTAAGGTTGGTATTTGTTCTATTTCTGCCTTTGCCTAGACTCAACTAGGTTAAAATCCTAATGTTATTGAGATGTCAAAGTCCAAAGTGGTCAATGGGGGTTTCTAGAAAATTTAATAGTGGAAAGATTGTTCTCATAATATAATCTTTGGTCAAAATGTTAAAATAAGAAAGAGACATATAACACTACACCTACTTTTCAGTTGAAGTTATTTTAGTAGCTACTACACACGAATCTATAATGAGTTGAATCGAAGAGGATCATGAAAGCCTTAGACTGAGACACCAATATGAGGCCATTCCAATCACAATTTCACACAAACAACCACTATCCTGTCGATGAATTTTGAACAGATTTTCCAACCATGTTTTAATTTCAAAGACAACAAAAGGAATCATATTGTCTGAATACAGTTTCTATGGAGGGAAATTAGTTTGCTTTGCCTCCTTGACTAGTAAAATGTGGTTTGATAGGCTTTATGTTCAAGAAAACTATTTGTGGTTCATTTGTTTGGAAACTCGTCAAGGAGATTCATTTCAAATCATTTTTCAAGGTCATGTCTTTATAGTTGCTAGTTTGTTGGGGAATTTATAAATCATGAAAACTTGTGCTAAGTTGCAAGGAGCATTATTGAATTGCTTTGTTTTGTAGGAAAAGGATCTAAGGGTGACCACCTTTAAAGCTTGGGCTGCTGAGAAGGATGAACAAGATTTGTTTCCATTTACTTTTATTCATACAAAGCTCACAATGAAACCCCTTCTCAAACAAAAGCCATACGATTCACATAATTTAGCTCAAGGAATATTCTACAATGCTTTGCACTAGAGACTTAATAACAACAAATTTAGATTCTTAGAATTCAACTTAAATCTACCTAACTCATGATTATACACACAAATTTATTGCATTACATCTTATTTATATGCTTCTTTAGGCAAACTCTTCTCAATTTGCACAGGATCCCAATGGTATACATGGCTTGTTTCACTTCCCAACTTGTTTTGCACACATCCTACTAATGCCATCTTGACCCCCCTTGCCTAAGATTCTCCAACCAAATGTGTTGATTTTTGTAGTTTCGGGAGGCATTCCCACAAGAGGCCGAGGTGTCAGGCATGTGGGAATCTTCATTGACACCAGATCAGCCTTTCGTTTCACTAAAATTGGCCTTGGAATGAGGCTAGGGCCTCACGGGCAAGATGATGGGCTTTGTGGGCTTGTGTTTGGGTTTCACACCCACAAAGAGGAATAAAATATTCTAGTTAATTGTTGAGTTTAGGAGGGGTTCCTAAACTCACTCATTAGACTCCTATAAAAGTAGAGGAGGAGATTGTGACATTTCATTGTGACATTATGGAATTAGCATAAGTGAGTAAACACTTGTGCCAATTTGCTAAGAGGATGGAGATTTCAACAAGGAAATTTTTGTACCTAAGCAATCTATCCTAGGGTTTTCTAGTCTTTCTATCTGTGTTCTTGTCAAGGAGAGAGGTCACACGTGTGGAGGAAAGGATGCAGTTGAAGAGGAGAGAGGTCGCACATGTGGAGGAGAGGCTCCAGCTGAAGAAGAGAGAGGTCGCACGTGTGGAGGAGAGGCTGCAACTGAGGAAAGCAGGTTGCATGTGTGGTATGAACCGTACAGGTCCTTGCAACAAGCCGTACAAATTCGTATGGTAGGTCGCACGTGTGAGGACAACAAGACAGCCACGCGTGTGAATTTCTAGGCAGAAAAACAGGTCCGTACAGGCCGACATCAGCAGGTCATATAGGTGACCTGTAGCAGGTTTGCTAATTAGAAATTTTGCTGGGTAATTTGTTGAGTTTGGTTGTTGATTTTCTGAACTGGTGAGGATGGGTTTTGTCCTCTGTTTTGGTGATTTTTCTAGGTGTAAAGAAGATTGTTTTTGCCTTCAGAAAATTTCTAAAATTTACATTTACAGAACAGTAAATTTGTGTCTCAAATGTGTGAATGATTTATCTCAGATCTTGATGTTTTCGCTGTTGTAAATTTTTGGTCACGGTTTTAGTGCAAAGTTGTTCACTGATAATAGCTAGGGTTTACTGTTGGATCACTAGGAAGCAATTTTCAGATCTTAAATTAGTCACACAGAGTTTACATGTGAAAATTGATTTGGTATCATAGCTAAGGCTTTGAAGGAAGAGAGGGACTCATTCCTTGAGACACAATTGTGCAAGATATTTTGTTCTAGGTAGGTCACCATGGAGACTTGGTTGGTGGATAGTGGAGCCTCTCATCATATGACAGGATCACAAAAATCACTCACCAAGTGGAACTTGGTGATAATGCCAAGTATGTGGTCAAGGGAGTTGGCACATCTTCGTTTCAGCTGAAATTCGAAAAGCCTCTCAAGATGAGTGAAGTGTTGTATGTACCTGGATTGAAGAAGAACCTACTTTCTATCTCTACCATGGAGGACATGGAGTATGCAGTGGCATTCGTAGATGGGCAGGTTCTTGCTTGGCCAAAGGGATTGAGTCTTGACTCAGCAGAAGTCATTGGTACTCATGATGGCAGTCTCTGCAAGTTGATTGGTTAGCCAGCTCAGGCCCTGGTAAATGATAATGACAATCTATGTGAGCTTTGGAATAGGAGATTGGGACACTTACATCACTAGGCACTAACAGTATTAAGGAAGATGGTTACAGGTCTTCCATAGTTTGCAACTGAACACTGGGGAGTATGCAGAGGTTGTGCACTTGGCAAGAATGCCAAGGCTGCTTTTCCAAGCAGTAACAGTAGGTGCAAGAAGATCCTGGACCTGGTACATTCAGATGTGTGTGGACCTATGTTAGTTCCATCTGCGAGTGGTTGTCGGTATTACGTGACCTTTATTGATGATTACTCCTGGAGAACACGGATCTTCTTCGTGAAGACCAAGGATGAAGTCTTTAGTCGATTCAAGGAGTTCAGAGCTCTAGTGGAGAATCAGAAAGGGAATAAGATCAAGGTTTTGAGGTCAGATAACGAGGGTGAGTATACCTCCAACGAGTTCAAGAACTTTTGTAAGGAAGCAGGGATTAAGAGGGAGTTGACAATGTCTGTCAACCTACAACAGATGGGGTTGCAAAGAGGAAGAATTGGACCATAGTTGAGGTGGCCAGGGCAATGTTACATGACTAGGATCTACCCATGATGCTCTGGGCAAAAGCATGCAACACTGCAGTTTATGTTTAGAACATGGGTCCTCATAGGATCTTGGAGGACAAGACTCCTGAGGAAGCATTCACAGGACCAAAGCCAGAGATAGGGAATTTGAGAATCTTTGGTTGTCCAGTTTACTTCCATGTTCCTAAGGAGAAGAGGACAAAGTTAGAACCTTCTGGGAAGAAGGGTGTGTTTGTGGGATACATTGAGACAACGAAGGCCTATTGAATCTACATTTCAGGACAGCGATATGTTGAGCTTAGTCGGGATGTCAGTTTGAGAAGGACTTAGCTTTCAAGAGGTCTTGTGAGACCACAACAGGTGGTGAGGAGCAGGAAGCTCCAAAGATTGAGGCGAGTACAAGACCATCCAGTACTGAGGAGAAACCCTCAGATCGTGAGGAGGAGTCAAAGGAGTTTATCGATCCAGGGGATCCTCCGAGTGATGAGGACACGAGGACTAGATGGCTTCGAGATACTTTGAAGGATGTAGAGGGGCACACAACTCCCAGAGGCACCTTTAGGGAGAGTAGGCCTCCACAAACATTCGTCAGCTATGTGGCCCTTATGAGCATTGATTCTAAGCCTTCCAATTTTGAGGAAGCAGCAGGCCAGCAGGTTTGGAAGGATTCCATGATGGAGTACCAATCCATCATGAGGAAAGATGTGTGGGACATAGTTCTGAGACCGAAAGGGAAGTTTGTAGTGACTTCCAACCAGATCTACAAAATCAAGCATACTGCCAATGGTAGTATTGAGAAGTATAAAGCAAGGTTCGTGGCAAGAGGAAGTGGACTACGAGGAGACCTTTGCTCCAATAGACAGGTATACTTCTATCAGGACAGTTATTTCTCTCGCTTTGGTTATGAAGTGGAAGATCCATCAAATGGATGTGAAGACAACATTTCTCAATGGTGTAATTGAGGAGGAGGTATACATAGAGCAACCTCAAGGCTTTGAGGTACATGGGAGGAAATCCCACGTGTGCAGGTTGAAGAAGGCATTATATGGACTCAAGCAGGCACCTAGGGCATGGTACTCGAGGATTGATGGGTATTTACAGAGCTTAGGATTCACCGAGAGTGACACAGACCCAACCTATATCTCCTACAGGTTGGTAAGGATCCTCTCATATTGGTGTTATATGTCGATGATTTGTTTCTCATAGGAACTGAGAAGCTCATTACTAGGTGCAAAATGGAATTGGCCTCCGAGTTCGAGATGAAGGATATTGGATTGATGCATTACTTCTTGGGATTAGATGTGTGGCAGCAACCAAGCAAGATCTTCCTCGGATAGGGGAAGTATGCAGTTGAGAAACTGAGGAGATTCGGGATGATGGATTGTAAGTCCATGACCACACCTATGACCACCAATCCAAAGACGTTGGGTACTTCAGATTTAGACTTGGTTGATCCTGTTAAGTTTTCAAGCACATATATATCAATGTCAAAGTGTTTACTGTTCTTTTATTTTTCTTCCCCTTTAAACAAAAACTTGATCTTTCAACCTGCAAAAATGGACACTTGAAATGATGAATAGTAGTAGAAGAAGTACTCAAATAAAATCTCACACATGCATAAGATTTTACCCTGGAGAAACCCAAGAAGGGAGAAAAACTCCAGCAA
The DNA here is from genome assembly GCA_009831015.1 of Picea engelmannii. NCBI lineage: Eukaryota > Viridiplantae > Streptophyta > Pinopsida > Pinales > Pinaceae > Picea > Picea engelmannii. The sequence goes on from ML794959.1 coordinate 135,139, forward strand.
ACAATCTTCCTTTATTTGCAAATAATATGTAAGATCATATACAATAAACCACCATGAAATATGCTCTTGATTGAGCTTGCTAATAGCTAACTGTATGACCAACAAACAACGAAATACTTCGTTGTCCTTTACTATTGTTATAAACTAGCACTACTAGCAAAATCAGCTGCAATAAATTAACTCAAGTGCTGCCCTCTCTCACTGTGTAGAATAAAAGATAGCAGTACTTAGACTCATACGCTACCCTCTCTCGTTCACCTACAAACAATATCCTCCTTCCCTTCACTCT
>ML794959.1:170560-206583 GCA_009831015.1 Picea engelmannii
TCAACCATGAACCTAGATGACTATCATGCTATGTTAAATACTAGGCCTCTAGGAAAGGAAGGGGTTCCATTATTTTGGTATTGTTATTGTTCCATTGTTGAAAAACTCATCTAGAAATGAGATATTGAATCATAACACAAAAGATAGAGGATTCTTTAGTAGCCATTTAGACCACAATGTGTATGTAAAATACATAGCTAATACCCTTTTCTTTGTACTTGCATTTCATAATTAAAAAAAAAATAACTTAGCATAGGCCTAGCCTTCTTATTAGGTTTACAGTACTCTTGGATATGTGATATGTGTGAATAGTATGTTTACTTACTTGTTTCTTTATTTTGATCACTACATTAATAATATTAAATCTAAGAATAAAGTATTAAATTACATAATAAAAGATTTCATAATATTGTAAACTGTGGGCTATCTACGTTAGTTGTTTCACTAAAATATCAGGTCATAAAAACTCACCCTCTAAAACTAGAAATAATACATCTACACACATAATAATTCTAAAAGGACCAATTTGACATAAATTATGAAAAGTGTTTTCTCGTGGATATTTGTGAATACGATATCTAAACTATTTGTGAATACCATATTTGGACTAGGAATTTGCCATTTTAAAATAAGAAGACAATTATAGTAATGATAATGGGATGTCCTATTTAATAATTTATGCCAAAAAAATCATATATATATATATATATATATATATATAATTGAAAAAAATATTCACAATATGGCTTAACGACAACATTCCCAAAACACACATTTGCAATCCCTTGCAAACTTTCAATTCTGTCATAATCTTAAAAAACCAGAAATTCTTCATGCTACTTTTAACTTATGAAACAAATAAAATCTAAAACTTATATTCAATTTAGCACTCGAATTAACAACCAGACAAGAAATGGAACAATATCCACCGGATCAATTGCAATATGATTCCTAACTTTGTTGTTCGAATGGAGGATGCGATGCCTCTTAGGACTGGTTGGCCTATAAATTTCACTTCATCTAGATGAGATCCTACAATAGACAATGTGGTTCAGAGAGCAATATTTTCTCTCTTTTAGAGATCTGGTCGTTTAATTTCCTGCCAATATTTCTAGATGCCTGTTCTGGGATTGGGATTAGGGCAAACACTGCCGAGACATACACATATACCACCGGTGCCTCCACCTCCTCCTCCTCCTCCTATACCTCCTCTATGCAACTTCACAGTCACAAAAAGGCAATCCCTCCTCGCTACCCCCAACCGCTTCCTATCTTTCTTGACTTTATCCCACTAGTTCTGCGTATCCCGGAGTGTTTCACGTATTAGCTGGGGCCCCGCCATAGTGGAGTGAGTGCACCTGAAGAGGGACTTTGAATTCGAAGGGATCATCAAAGCTGCAGGAACATGGACTATAGAATGCAATCACTGTTGAAAAAGTTTTTGAGAGATTATAAGATTTCTTTTCAGGGAGCGTTGTAGAAATTAAGCAAACGGGGAACCGCCTTACTCTCGGCCAACGCCTTAATCTTGCGAACATTGACAATCAATTGGGATGAATGTTTCATGGAAATGTGCTTTTGTTTTATCCATCATGCCGCTATTCCTCCATGAATCGTGAGGGGGGGGGAAGATGAGGATCCAACCAAAATGATTATAGAGGCTATGTGCAAGCTTCTGATGCAAACTTATATTCAATTTGGTTTTACAGTCCATTAACACATACAACAATTTAGCACGGCTATGTCATTTTGAGAAATTATCCCCAAGGTTGTAAAACTTATCTGCAGAATCGAGCGTTAGTGAGTTCACATGCGCCAGACCGAAGGATATCAGGCGCAGTGAGTGCAATAATGGTACATTTAGTGAGGTGTGGCATGCACAACAAATTTCAATTAATAATGCAGAGAACAATGTTTTCTCTCCTGTACAATTAAATCCAATCAAACATTCAGTTATCCACACTACAGAAAACCAATCTCAGACGTCAAACTGGAAACTCTCTGGTAAGAAAAATTTCATGCTCATGAAGACAAATACAGAGCACATGGGTTAGGTGTAGTTTTTTGGGGGTTGTTTTTTCAGACACCACCCATTTTTACTGCTGGGAGGTGTCCCTTCAGGGGCATATTCCTTTGGGACTTCTTTCAAGTAAAACCATTATTGGGTACACTTCTTATGTCCTCAAATAACTATGTAAAATCAAAAGTAAAACCATTCTTATTTACTTGAAAAATCACATTTATAATACGAAAATCTCCCAGGAATAATTCAATCTCATAGTTATGGACATCAAAAGACTTGCATAATCCCTTCAATCTAACTTATCAGCAAAATAATCCCATAGTTAGACATCAACAATCCCTTCTGCCTAACGTATCAACAAAATAAAACTTGCATTCAGAAAATATTGGGTTCGAAAATAAACTATATCTATGAATAAGAGCTTACCCGTGAGAAAATAATGATCTTGCTCTGAAATTACCAGGCTATCGAACTCGCTGTGCATAATTCAAACTCGCGGTGCACAAAATATGGATTTCAACGTTCTCAAGACATTTGTGGGCAATTGGTAGTAGGTTAAGGTAATGAATTCAACATTTAAGTTGTTCCAAATCAGAAACCATGAACGAGCGAGTCCCATGCTCAGTGACGGCGAGTGACAGGTCACAGTGAGGTGAGTGGACGCATCTTAAATGCTGAAATGACGAGTTGTTGAGTTATGAACGCGCCGTAAAATAAAATGTGGGATACAGAGGTTTAGAGTTTTATCATGCATGATCCGGACATGGGATGGACATGCTGATACTTCAATTAATACACCATGCAAAAACTTCCCAATGATTGGACTGCTGCATGGTGGATAGCCTTCGCCCTCTACAAACACCCTAGTCAACAGCTCTATAAAAAAAACCCTTTGACAAAGATTTATGTCATTGATAAATCAGAAATGGTCCCGTCATATATTTCTCTGTAGATTTTTTTATATGATATATGATATACAATATATTAAAACATTGCCTTTATATGATATATGATATACAATATATTAAAATATGGTAAAATTTTTTTAATAAGAAATGATATATTAACAATTTCATATATAATTTACAATAGATATTAAAATAGCTAAAAGTTTTTATTTTAAGAAATGATATATTGAAATGGGAATAGTTTAAACAATATATTATAAGAAACGATATATTGACAATTTGAAATATGTTTTACCATAGATATTAAAATATAGTTAAAAGTTTTTATGGTAAGAAATGAGATATCGAAATGGGACTTAATAAATTCTATTGGTTAAATTTTAACTTATCCTCTATGTTCTTTTTTCAAAGGAATTTTAAATAAGTTTTATGTTAGTAATTTTTTTTTTCTAATGTGAGTTTATGTTTTTAGATAGCAATATATATTAAAATATAATTAAAAAAATTTAATTTAAAAAACATATATTATATATTGGGAGTGGGTAAATTATGTTGGGTATTTTAATCCCTTTTTTAAGGAATTGTAAGTGAATGTTGGGTAAATTTTAAATAATTTTTTATGTTGTTTTTTAAGGTTTTTTTTTTTAGAAATGTTTACTATTTGCAGGGTCAACATTTCAACCATTGGTTAAGAAATCACAACCCACGAGTATTTAAGTTGTCAAAAATATTTGAGGACATACTTAGCTTAGGTTGCACCAACCCTTAACATGGCTAGATTTTTGGGTGTCTCCTCCCGACTAAACACACCATAAGGGTATTGAACTTGGGTTGCCTAGCAATGGAAACCCACACCTTAACTAGAGGTGCTAACAAGAATGACTTTTTGAAATAAATTTTAAGTGAGTTTTGTGTGAGCAACATTTTATGTGAGTTTATGTTGTTAAACCGTTATTTTTCATATCCAATTTCTATAATTGGGATAGAGTTTGCCCCTTCTTTTGTATTATAGTTTACCTTTTCACTAAGTAGATATATGATCTCGCTTTATGATCTTCCTTCCATGAAGTTTTTTCGAAGTCTTGCCAATGTTCACACTTTGTTTTGGACAAGGTGTTGCAAAGTGACCATGTTGAAAGCATGATTTACATCTAAAGGCTCTCATAATTTAGCTTATCTTTTTTAGATTTTTCTCACTACCTCAATCAAAATATCTTTGGGTGGGCCATTTGTGAAATCCACTTTTTTCACATCTTCGAGTAGGCCATTAACAAATTTCATGGCAACCAAATGTCCATGTTCATAATTAAACATAATCACACATAGAGTATGCAAAATACATATAATTCAAAAATCATATAATAACATCAATTTCAAATTCATAGATGGTGATAGAACATTTATATTTTAACAAAAGATAGTCCAAGAAATTAGTTGGGAAAATTTCCACCAAGCCATAGGGATTCAAGGCAAAATGTCACCCCCAAGTTGGGTTATGAAGCCATCAAAGTGAAGGAACAAAGCTAAAATTGCTTCTAGCTCACTTGACCCAACCCAAATGCTCTCATGACTCAACCAATATACTCACTATAGAGCACTGTGTCATCTCATCAATCTATCAAACAACCATGACACTCTCTTCCATTGCCCTATAGAACACAAATAATATCTTACATTTCTCTTCTCTACAATCCCTCAAGGATATTCCTTGTAATGAACAACAATTCATATATGAGAAAATATCTAACATAATAAGGACAAAAGTTAAAGCCCATATAGGATAAATAATTGATAATGATAGTACAATGAGCCTTGTGATGATCTACTTGTATATGTTGACTAGTCACGAAGGTGAAATGTTGTGTCCCTTAGTTTATTTCTTATTGGTGTTGTTGTTATATTCATTACATTGCATCTCCCTTTAAGATGTTGTGTCTTCAATGTATTTTATTGAAAAAGCTACATCTTCATTCTAGTCTATAATGTTTTCTCATAATTATACATTCTTGGAGTTGTGATGGTTGAAGACACGAGATGATAGGATCTTTGAAGTGTTGAATGGAATTGTTGCATTATATATGGATCAATTCATCCCAAGTCGATCGTCATTAGGAATTTTTTTTGGTTGGTTGTTTGAATGGAATTTCTTGTCTTATGCTTCCGAATATGCTGATGATTTCATCCTCGTTCTATTTTGGAATTGTTATTCTTATGAATGTATGGATAATGTTTTTTATATTCATATTGATTTTGATGTTGGCCATGATTACTCTTATGATTTGGATGATAATAAGGAATCCTTGTATATTGTGGTTTGATCTTAGTGTTGGAACATCTATCATTTGTCACTTTCAATAATTTATCAGTTGATAACTTTCCAACATAAGTGTCATTATGATTTATGATCTTGATTGGATGTATATTGGTTTCTTTCTCTAGACATTGGATTTTTACATCTGATGACTTCTCTATTTCACTAGGTCGATCATTATTTCTTTATCACTCAATTATTATTTATTGATAAATTATTCTAACATTTCTTGTTGTGACTTTTTCTCGTTCTACAACGTCTTGATTTGTGCAATCAAGCTTTGATTGTGGTTCTTTAAACAAAAATTTTCTTCATCTATCTCTCGTAATTCCTTATCAAATTTCTTCTTGAGATCTTTAGTTTTTTGTTGCGATACTTCCTTATTTTGTTGATGTTTTGTTAGTTGTCCTCTAATTTCTTAATTTGTGACTCAAATTTCTACATTTTCGCATTATGTGAATATTCCCTTGCAATAAGTATTATCTAACAATTTTGACAAAAGAGATTTTTATTTTCAAAGATCGACAAACATGTATATGTAACTATTAAAAAAAAGAACATATAGTCTATAAAGAACTCATAATTCACAACTACTTAATAATAATAATAATAATCTATTTTTAAGGTCACGACCAAGCCAAACAACAAATTGGTGTAAGAGACCCCCTTGTTTGTGGGACAAGGGACCCCCTCCACGCAACGATTTAACTGTTAAAGTCTATGAATGTGTACATACCCTACCCCTATAACTTTGATCTTATAATCTCTTAAAAGGAAATACATATTCTTTTATTTTTTTAACTGAAACGGATATAGGATTTATTTAACTGGAAGAAAAGTGGGTCTTTGCTGAGGTGACCCCTATTACAAAACAGATTTCTAGCTGCAACTGCTTTGGATTACAGCATTTTCAATGGATTTGAAAATAAATTTCGTTGTTTACAATTAGGAGTCCTTTCATGAGAGAGTTGCCTTTGTTCGCCAACATATCAGCTTCACTGTTGGACTTTCTTAAAATATGATAAAACTTGCACGAATTGAAGTCTAGTAAAACTCTCTTCAGTCTGTCTAAGATTTTGTTTAGGCTGGCATTGTTGAACCGCGTCTCCATGTTTAGGTTTCTTATTATTACCTCTGAGTCTCCGAAAACTTGTAAATCTTTGACTCCTTTTTCTCTGGTGAGGAGGCAAGCTTTGATAAGCCCTAACATTTCAGCTTGATTGTTGGATTTCTGTCCTAACCCCCAGCAGAAGCAATCTTTTGAAGACCCATCCAGGGAGTAGATAACCCCCCCAGCTCCGGCTGCACCGGGGTTTCCTTTGGATGCCTCGTCGAAGAAGATTGTGGTTAAATTTTTAGTCCTCCACCATGGTTGGAATTTGTCATCATCAACTCTTATTCGCCATTCCAGATTGGCTATTTTTGGGGAAGGGAATTGCTTACTCGGAAATGGGACAAGCGGGCTTAACCACCTCTTTCCTCCGGCAGTAAAAAAGGGTCCTCTTTGGCATACTGTTGTTGGGCCGCTTCCAGAAGGAAAGATTTAGCTTTTGCCGCTACTTGCAACGGAGAGTGCCGCTCCTCTTTGAATATCGACTGATTGTGAGTCAACCAAATCTACCAGCATACATACTTGGGCATCTCTGTCCATATTTTGGTCCAGAAAAATTTGGGCGGTATGCGCTGGGGGTAGATTAGACTCCAAGAGGCGAAAAGTTCTACAACCGAATTCTGAGGTGGAATATTAATTTGGAAATCCTGAAGAAAGAGGCCCCAAACCTCTTTGGCAAAGATGCAAAGCATGAACAGGTGATGAGCTGTTTCGAAATTATTGTTGCATAGCGCGCATCTGTGTGGCCCCACTATATTCCTTTTCTCCATATTGTCTCCCGTGAGAATTTTGTTGTGCATCAGGGTCCAGAAAAAGAAGTTCACTTTTGGGATAGCTAGTTGGTCCCAAACTCTTTTCCAAAAAGCCAGTGTATGGCTGTTGTTTCTTGAGTCCTGCAAAGCTCGATATCCTGCCGCTGAAGTGTATACACCTGTCTGGCCCCATCCCCATCTGTCTTTAGTGGTTCTGTTGACTGGGGCAGCGTCCTCCAGTAGATCAACAAGCATGGATTGTTGCTGAGATAAACGAGCTGGAACACCGTGGAAATCCCAACCTGCCCAGTCCCCACGATGATCCCATTTCGAGAGATCATAAATTCTGTTTACTCCTGCTCTCTCCAGCCAATCTCTGAGGTCTGCAATTTCATCGTTTTCTGCCAAGGGTTCTCTCCCCATGATGCTATCCATCCAAATTGAAGTGTGTTGCCGTTGCCAGGGATTCTGTACACCGAATTTTTGAAAAACTTGCTGCTTTTACAACACAGTTTCCACACCTGTGTACATTTTGCAGAGCTATCACACTGAAGGTTGCTAAGAGTGCTATTGACCCCATATTTTGCATGCAAAGTGGCGCTCACCAGGTGCACGGGATCATTTATCAGTGTCCACAAGATCTTACCTCCAAGCGCTAGATTGGAAAGAGAAGGGTCCCTAATTTGTAGTCCTCCCTCTGCTGTGGGTTTTTTGACAACCTCCCAGTTCACCAGATGCAATTTATTATTGTTGCCCTTCCCTCCCTGCCACAAGAAGTCTCGGATAAGCTTGGAAATCTGCTCAGTCACCGATCGGGGTGCTAAGAGGAAAGCTACATGGTAAATAGATATCGCAGACAACACAGATTTAATAAGAGTGATTTTGCTGCCCTTTGTTAACCAATAGCCTCCCCACACTGCAATTTTGGTTTTGATTTTGGCTACGAGGTCGCTCCATAGCGTTCTTCTATTGCCGCCTGAGATGATAGGGAGGCCGAGATACTGGATCCTGTCCCAAATTTCGTGTCCTTTGAACCCAAGGATGGCGGTGATGTCTAAGAGTTCATGCTGTCTTAAATTCCAGCTATAAATTTCGCTTTTTCTCTCATTGATTAAAGCTCCCGAGGATCTGCAATAACTTTTGAGGACCAAATCGATGGCTCTGGCTATTCTGGTGGAGGCTCCCCCGAGTAAAAGTGAGTCATCTGCGAAGAGCGCGTGATTTAAAGGTTCTGCCCCAATGGAGGATTTAAGACCCGGTATGTTACCCGCTATCCTTTCTGCAATGAGTTTTCGACTTAGGGCGTCCGCCATTAGTATATACAGGAAGGGGGAGAGAGGGCATCCCTTCTTGATGCCTCTCTGAGTTTGAAAAAAGCTGGTAGGATGACCATTGACTAAGGGGGCGACCCATGGTTTGTCAATGCAGGCCTTAATAATCTGGACAAACTGAGGCGAAAAGCCGAAAGAGAGAAGAACTCTGCATAAAAACGAGTAGTTGACTCTGTCAAACGCGTTCGCCATATCTAACTTTACCAACATTCCTTTCTTGTTCTGCTGTATGCTAGTGTGTACAATCTCCTGAACTTGTATTACATTGTCCTGTATATGCCTGCCTTCAACAAATCCGCCTTGAGAGATGGTGATCAGTCTTTTGAGCAGAGGTTTGATCCGGTTTGCAAGAAGCTTTGCCAGGATTTTGTAAGATGCATTACACAACGATATTGGCCTGAATCTTGCGAATGTTTCAGGGTTGGTGTCTTTGGGAATTAATGCCAGATATGTGGAGTTGGTTCCTCCACCAACCTTCGCTTTTTTCATGCAACCGCTAATCATTTTAAGGAGTTCATCTTTGATAATGTGCCAACAGGATTTGTAAAAGTGGATTGTGAATCCATCAGGCCCAGGAGCCTTGTCTGCCTCCATGGACCAGATTACATTGGTAATTTCTTCCTCGGTAGTTGGCTGGCAGAGTAATTCGTTATCTTCTGGACTAATGAGGGGAGGTATATTGGAAAGGAGATCGACAGTTTCCTCGTTGTTACTTTGAATGTCTTCTTTGTATAAATTCATGAAATGGGATTCTGCAACAACTTTGACTTGAGTGAACCCTTTGCAGACTTGGCCATCCCCTGTTTTTATTTCTGCTATGTGGTTCCTGGACAGTCTCGCTCTATATTGCTGGTGAAAATAGGAGGTGTTCCTATCCCCAGCTTTCAGCCATAGGCTTCTGGATTTAAGTCTCCAATATTCTTCTTCCCTTCGAAAGGATTGGAATGTGGATCGTTGTGCTTTAATTTCTTTTTCCAGCAACTATGTTGTGATATCTTTATTTTCCATAGGTTTGCAGTGACTGCACTGCTTCTCTTCTTTGTTCGGAGGGGGTAGGGGCTGGTTTCTTTATCCAGTCCTTCAGCGCTTGTTTTGTGGCTTTCAACTTTTGTTCCCAGACATAGCTTGAAGATCTCGAGAATGACTTTGCCCATGCTGCTTTTACTGTCTCTAAAAATTCATCTCTGTCAATCCACAATGGGCTGAATCGAAACAGAATGGGGTCCAGTTCTTCTTCTTCTTCCAAGAGGAGTTGTATTGGCTTATGGTCTGAGGTAAGTTTGGGCAAGATTTTGGTAGTGATAATCTTTTTATTCATCATTATGGAACTTTGCACAAGAAAATGGTCTAAACGAGCAGAAATATGGTCTGGACGTACCCTGTTGTTGGTCCAAGTGTAAATGCCTTGAATGGGATTGAAGTCTAAGAGATCCCAAGACTGCATAATTTCCTCTACCTTAACCAGCATGGGGTCTGTGTTATTGGAACCTCCCCTCTTCTCTTTTGATTTTATTACAATGTTCAGGTCCCCATCTATAATGATATTGTTGGGAGAGTTCTCCTCTAAATAAGTCTAGAGTGAGTTCCAACATTCTCGTTTTTCAGCATAACTGGTACATAAAGATTAAAAAGAGAGATGGTTAGCTTACTTGAATTGTGCTTCAGTTTCGTGAAGATCTGGTGCTAAGTTTCGAAGTGCTTGTTCAGATGGAAGATGTCATCGATCCATAGAGTTTCCAGCCCACCGGAGGTCCCCCTTGAACTGACTGCTTTACCTGCTCTTTTGTTCCACTTTGATCTACTGATCTCTAAAAGGGCTTCCCCTTCTATTTTGGTCTCCTGGAGCATTAGAATATCTGAGGGATCTGCTTTCAAAAGGTCCTTGACTGCTTCTATTTTAGAGGGGTTCCCCAGACCTCTACAGTTCTAGGAGGCGAGTTTCATTATTTACTTGATGGGGGGGGGGGGGGGGGGTTAGGACCTCCCTTGGAAGGTCTTGGTCTGATATTTCAGCCAATAGACATTTCTATTGTGGACTGAATGCCTTGTGTCTTATACCTTTCTGCCTCCTCCTCCCTCTTTTCTTTGCGATATTTCCTTCCTGCTTTCTTCAAGGGACGCTCAAAGGTTTCATCCTCAGAAGAACCTGAGCTTTCCTCTGGTTTTTTCTTAGTGATTTCTGCATATGAAGGGTTTGAGGGGCTGCCTTGATTTTCCTCAATCTGTAGCTCTTTCCCTCCCACTTTGATTGGAGGTAATGCTTCTTCCTGTTCCCCATTCTCTTCTGTTTGTTTAGCTTGCTTGTTCTGAATGTTTTCTGTTCCCTTTTGCGATGCATCCTTTTCTTGTACATTTCTGTCGTTGCTGGTACATCCGATCATGGGGCCTTTGCCTTTACCTTTTTTTGTATTTGCGTTTTTCTAAACCAGGGTCCATGATTCCCCGTTATGCTTTTCTACCTGTTCCTCGACTTTCTTCTTGTAGTGCTTTGCAAAGTGTCCGTGTCCGTGACAGTGTCTACATTTAAACGGTAGTTGCTCGTAGTCCAGCTTCTGTACATGCGTCCACCCAACTACAGTGAGATTGATTTCTTCCGAGAGCCCCTCTTATAAATCCACTTCTACACAAATACGAGCGCAGGAATACTGGTCCTTTCTTGCAGCATGATCTATGTATTTTCCCAACGTGTTGCCAATGTTCTGGAGTGATTTTTGATTCCAACAATGGAGGGGTAAATGTGGAAGCCTGACCCAAACCGGGACTGTAGAGGAAACGTCTTGAGTGGGATCGAAGTCGGGAGTCCATTTATTTAGATAAAGTCCCTGAGGACCCATAAAGAATGGCCCGTTTCTGAAGATTAATCCTCTGTCTTCCGTGTTCTCGAAGACGAACACAAAGAAGCCCTTTCCTATGAAGAATCTTTTGACTCCCTCTTTAATTAGAGGCTTCCAGTTCCTTTGCATCCATTCTTCCACTGATTTAGGAGAAGGCCAGAGGCCCATAAACTGACCTATGAGACCTCTCTCAGCCAGGTTTAGGGCCACTTTACATGTTTCTTCTTCTGGCAGAGCCACCGTGGGGATAGAATCCATTTTCCTTACGAACTTTTGCTGTGAGGCTGAGGGCGGGCACTTTGGGCCAGATGCTACCATATTCATGAACGCGAGGACCTCTGGGGGTGGATCGGGGTACCCTGGAGCTTCCATGATCTGAAGGGATGTTGCAAATCAAATAGGCGGGCGCAAATGCCTCAGGGGCGCGCTGGAGCAACCTGTAGACCTAGCTCGACCAAATTTTTTTCAAAAGGAAATACATATTCTTAATCATTACAAATCTTACTTATTAAATAATAAATGAAGTTACTTATTACAAGTCTTATACTTATTTATTTATTTGATAATAATAATAATAATAATCTATTTTTAAGATCACGGCCAAGCCAAACACCAAATTGGTGTATGAGACCCCCTTGTTTGTGGGACAAGGGACCCCCTCCGCCCATCGATTTGACTGGTAAAGTCTACGGAGGTATACATACCCTACCCCCTCTAGATTTGATCTTGTGACCTCTTAGGAGGAAACACACACAAAGTATGAGGAATTGATATATTTTGTTGAGACTTTTAAAATTTATAAAAAACTTCTCTTAAGATATAACCATTTTAATTTGCTTACATGGCTTCATTTGTTTATATGGGACATCACCTTTATTAAAAATGTCAATCTAAATAAATCCTTTATAATCCTCTTTAGGTTGAGGTACTACTTTTGGAAATTTATGTATATTATAACTTCTAGATCTTTTTAATATATCAATATGCTTTTTGTGCACTTAATTTTAAAAGCCACTTGTGAAACTTGTGCTCACGAACTCAATTTAATAGACGTGATCAAGTGTGGGGTTCAATTTAATAGATGTGTTCTTTTTGAAACGTTTCTTCAAAGAATGCACGTCTACCATTGAGGCAAGAAGATTCAATTTGCACGACTCTGCAAAGGGATCTCGGAAGGGGGGTAATCTTCATCCATTTCTGCGAGTCTCTTCAGGGGGGCGAGTTTATGCAGGGGTTTCAGTTTTCGAAGTTCTCCTAGAGAGATTTTCGGGCTTCGAGAGGGTTTCTTGTCTGAGGGGAAGGTTACAGAGGGACCCAGTCAAGAGGGGTGTTGAAACATATATTAAATTTTTTATCTTCAAAACTAAAATATTCCTTTTTCGGGTTTCGGATTTTCATGAAGCATAACCCTCACTATCTTTTCCAAAATGGCGGTACCTAAATCTCGACAAGATTTATTCTTTAAATAATAAAAGGAAAAAAACCAAAAATGTTATAAAACTCCCGATGCGCTTTTTGTAAAATTATTTCTTACATCACGAAAAGTTTAAACCCTAAAGGAGTTAAGATTAAACTTTAAAAAGTTTTTTGGAATTCAGGTTTTACTGAGAACATAGGTTTTAATGCATTTCCAATCGCGGAATCCCGATCCCCGATTTCCTGAAATATGGAAGTTACTAATTATTAAAAAATAAATTAATCATATCGCGATTTTGGGATTCAGGATTCATCAATGACATACATCTTGACACCATGATCCCTGAAATCCTGAAACGCGAATTCGTGACTCTTAATCTATGTTTAAACTAAATTAATTCTATTTTGGAAGTTAGTCCTTAATCCTGATTAATTAATTCACTAATACAAAAATTTAAGGCTTAATTTAATCGTATCGCAATTTCGAGATTCGGGATTCATCGAGGACATACCTTTTGTCAACACGATCCCTGAAACCCTGAAAGAATCAAAGTGGGTTTAATCCTGATTAATTAATTCACTAAAATGAAAATTTAAGGCTTAAGTTAATCATATCGCAATTTTGGGATTCAGGATTCATCGATGACATACCTTTTGTCAACACGATCCCCGAAACCCCGAAAGAATCAAAGTGGGTTTAATACTGATTAATTAATTTACTAAAACGAAGTTAAGTTCTAATTTAAAATTGTCGTGATTTCGTAATTTTGGAAATCGGGATTCAGTGATAACATACCTCTTGTCGACACGATCCCCGAAATCCTGAAACACGAAGTCTTGACTCTTAATCTATGTTTAGTCTAAATTAATTCTGTTTTGGAAACATGATTAATGACTATCAAACTTTTTAGGTTTGTTCACGTTTCAGTTTCCGATTGAATGAAATCTTCCAAATTTTGAATTCAAAAGCACCAAAAGGCGACCACTTTAATAAAGGATAATTGAGGATATGTGACACTAATGCATATCTTAGTAAATATACAATGCATTCAATGTATTGAATTCTTGTTAGCTGCGTCAGTACCTTCATCGTGAAATGAATTAAAAGAGAGTTTAAAGGTTTGTGTTTCACAACACATTCTGTTTCATACTATCAAGCGTAAGACGCATTCAGTCGAGCTCATACACTCCTTTTCTGTGACAGGTTTTCCAACTAACATAGAGTCATGGCACCAAATAAAGCATAGAAGAAAAGTAAAGATACAGAGGAGATGCGTAACCCAGAAGGAGATATAATATCCGACACTACACCGCACGCCATCAACTCAATTAAATCCTGGTCACAAATCTTTGAATTCCTAGATTACGAAATCAAGGATTCTCCTATTGATTCCGAGAATCACTTTTGGGATATAGCAGAATCAGAGCTTCATAAGATCGCAACATGCCCTCGTCTCATGGCATACAATGCCATGATCGGTTGGGCCTTGGAAAAGGTTGATATCCTGACAATAAGCATTTTAAATGATCAAGGGGTCGTCGTCGGCTCATTCAGGCAAGAACATATACAAATAATGTATAAACTCTCACCAAATCCAAAGTACATTTATAATGCCAAGTTTTTAGCTGAATTTCAAAGGAAGGAGTGTACTGAAGCAGACCGAACTTATCCCGATTTAATCAGAGAATGGTGGAGATGTCCATCAAAGTTTAGGGCTGATACCCATGGGGTTTATGCCACAACATCTTTGAATGAGTACATGGTCTATGTAGCTATTATTCTTTGTAGACTTTTCAAGAAAAAGAATCCATGCCATTTTCCTGCAGAATGGGTGCCCTTTTTAGAAGAAGCTTCAGAAGGATATACTTTCAACTGGAGTAAGATTTTGTCTGATAACCTAACTCAAGAAGTTTCAAATTACAAAGTTGCAAAATCTAAAGGTCAGCCAATGGCCTTCTACATGTCAGTGTACATTATGGACACAATCTGCTTTGTGACTCCTTTTTCCTTGATGAATTGGAGTTGGAACATAACCTGCCCTGAACCCATTCACGAGTATCACTCTGTGCTATGGGAAGAAAATCCTAGGAATGCATTTTACGAAATTTGTCATTTCGTAGTAATTCCAATGCATAAAATGTTTTATGGCTGTGAACCCCCTCGTATTTCTGAGCTGGTCTCAGAAAATCTCAAAGAAATAGCTGACTGGTTTGTTGATGAAAACTTCTCTTATATTAGGGTTTATGGGTGCTCAATCCCACCTCACGCACTTCTGATATTCCTCCCCGACAGACTGGTATTGAGGGAGGTAGCACATCAAATAGTGAAAGGTGGTATTGGAATAGAGCTAAAGGCAGCAAAAAAGAAATCCTGGCCAATCTTCCATGTGTATGTCGGGAAATTTTCATTACTAAATCTAGGCCATTCTAAAGTGGAAGCTGAAGCTTTAGAAGAAATAAAACCGGTAGATATTGAGCACAGAAAGCATGACCCTTATCAATTAGTAAGAAGACATTTGATGCACTGTAATATGAAAGATTTTGAACATGAAAAATTTGTTTACGATGATATATTCAAGGAGGTTAAAACTTATGAGGAGGTATTGAATAGGGTACGAGCCTCATCACCTGACTTACAGGCTGGTTTCATGTCCTTCCAAAGTCACAGGCGAAGTTGTTTGCCAAAAATTTTGCAGGGTGAATCCACGACCCCTCCTCCACAGCTGGAAGGGCATCCTCCAGGCTTTGAAACAGATGTACAGGATAAAGAAAATACAAAGGGAAAAATGAAGGAGACTGAAATGCCTTCACAAGAAATAAAGGTTCCTCAGACAGAAAAATCAGAGGCAGGGAAAGGAAAGGAGTTGGAAATACCCTCGGAAATCCCTGAAAATATTCCAAAAAAATTAGGAGGAAAAACATCGACGGAACTTGGAAGTCCCATTACCTCTTTGACTCCATTACAATCTACTTATGGAAACCCCCAAGAGGGAGCTCTATACGTAAGTGATCTTGAGCCTATTTCTAGATATGAGATTCCTCCCTCTGATTATTTTTTTCAGTAAAAAGAGAAAGGCTATCCTAAAATAGGAAATGCATCCAAGATGAGATATGATGATTAAAAAGAACAAGATCATTATAGATGGACAAAAACTTAAAGAGGGAGAATTTTCTACAGAGATAGCAGGCACAATGGGAGCCTTATCATCGACAAATTTATACTCTATGGGTAATTTGACAACTATGATGGAGCAGAAGGATCAGATGATAGATTAGCTACAGGATCAATTCAATGAGACTGAAAGAAATATCAGTTGGGGTATAAAAAAGGACCTAGAACAAGCTAGATTAAATGACATTCAAGAAATTCAAAACCTGAAAGCAAGCTTAGAGGAAGCAAGTCAGAAAATACAGGTCACTCAAGCACAGGTCATAAAGCAAGAGGAAATAAATAAACAATTACAAGATAAGATTAATTCCATTTCAAATCAAGTGGTAGAGTTTGAAATCTTCCAGGCCCAGGTATTGGAAATACATATGAAGATAGAAAAAGAACAACAGGGAGTGTTTTTTAATCTGGAATTTGTTCAGAATTAATTTCAGGAAACAAATAAATCGTTGGAGAATATTCTCTAGAAAGAAAGAGAAGTGAAAGCAGCCAGAGCAACTTTCCAAAAAGCAGTGGCTCTTTCAACAAAAGAGGATTTTGGGGAAGCTAAAAAACTATCTGTTTCAGAGAAGATTAAAGGTGATGTAATACTCAAGGTAAGGGAGGCAGACCTCACAGAAAACAAAAGAATTACCAGAGAAGTTAACGACAACTGTCAAGGGATTTTTGACCTTCTAGAGAAAACTTCATTGAACATTGGAAAAAACGACTGTTCAGGGTTGTTAGGGGAAATTAACATTGTTAAGCATCAATTAAGATTCAAAGAGGATCTGGAAGAAATTCAAAAAGAGATCCCACAAATAAAGGTAATCAATGTCACTCAAATTGATAAATGGATAGTAATGCCTAACTTAAAACTACAAACTATCAAGTTCATAAGAAAGATAATCGAAGACCGTCTGCCAAAACTGCAGAGAAAGCTTTTCTTATTTGAAGCAAAGGATATTCTAGAAGCTCCCAGAGTTTTAGTACAGTTTCTGGGAAAATGTATTCGTTGTCTTAAAGCAGAAGGAGGAGGTTCATCAACACAGACATAAAATATTGTTTTGAAGATTTTCATCATTGGATTAATG
The DNA here is from genome assembly GCA_009831015.1 of Picea engelmannii. Classification (NCBI taxonomy): domain Eukaryota; kingdom Viridiplantae; phylum Streptophyta; class Pinopsida; order Pinales; family Pinaceae; genus Picea; species Picea engelmannii. The sequence goes on from ML794959.1 coordinate 187,489, forward strand.
AAGCAGTTTGAATAGAAATGTAAACGGTTTGACATTGTTCATTCATGTAACTGTTAGTCTTAGGAAGTTAGTTAATCACCAAAGGGAAAAATGTTTGGTGATCATGTATAAATATATTTTCACAAGACTGAGAAAAGACTCTTTGTTTTTTGAGAGAGCCAATTGTATTAAAAAGTTTTCCAATCCACTGTGATATAAATAATATAGACAAGATTCTGAATTTTGTCAACTTGAAGCTATGTGTTCTTTACCCCGTTTCCAATATTTTTCAATATTTTTCTTCTTATGTCTTTCTAATGAATGATCAACTATAAGTTTATTTCACACATCTAATGTAGTTTGAATTGATTTGGTTATTAAATCATTTACAGTTTTTCCTCTATGATTGCTATCAACAATTTCAAGACCTGTAGGTCATTTGAATGATTATATTTTACATTTCATTAGAAATCTCGTTTTCCTCTTTGTCTTCTGTTACAATATGAGATTCTTTCGTGATTAAAGCCTCATATTTTCTCAATAGTACTACTTTGTTATTTTACTATTCTTAAAATTGTTTCAAGTACAGGAAATGGCCTCAATTGTTATTATGTTATTATTTTGAGTTCCGAAACTCTTTTTCTCTTTTCATCCCTTGAAAACTAAAGCAAAAAATCTTCAAACTTTTCATATTTAAATAAAACTTTATTTTCCATGACTGTCCCAAATAATAGACAACCCAACATAGAAGTTGGCCTCCAAGATCAACTAGCATTTCTTTGAACCTGTTTAATACTATTTTGCAAACAACAACTAACCGGGTTGAATTAGAACGTTCATGGGCAGCTATTGAGAGAGATATCAACATCCAAGAACAATGGGAAGCTAGACAGAGGCAGTTGAGAAACCAACTATGATTTACCCTTCATTTTGATTCTTACCCTTTAATTACCTTTACCTTTACGAATGCCTTGACGATATACTTTAGAGACTTAAAGTATAAACTCAGGAACAACATCTTTTTGGCGCCGTTGCTGGGGAACGAAGAAACAAAACTTTTCCCTGGGAAGAACGACATTGACACTTTCTTTCTTTAATAGTGAACAAAGATAGAAAACCTTCTAAGGCTACCTATATTTTTCACTTGGTGACTCCACAATAAGTAAGCTGGGTATTAGCCGAAAGAACACCAGAAAGAACTCGGATGATAAACAGACCTTGCCAGTCTCTGATACAAAAAAGATTTTAAAATCACGAAGATCCCTTAGACAAATCATCTCACTTATACATACTATTTTTCAGCCTGATTTTACGCAATTGAACGTTAAGGAAACACTTGAGAGATCTTTCTTGCTTTCCCTTTCATATGATACATTCTCTTTTCCTGAGGAATTTTCCCCAGATTTCCGTGAGCCCTCTCCTCACACACTCCGAGCTTCAGCCTCAAATCTATCAATGGCTGCACATGGAGGTGCAGGAGCTGGGGGCAGTTCCCCAGGAGGACCAGCAGGCGGTCAAGCACCGCTACATGGAATTTTTGCTAAGGTAGCTACCAGATATGCCCCCCTTGTCCTCCCTGTTCCCCTACATGACCTTCCTGAAAAATATATGAAAAGCCTTCTGAAATTTATGGCGGAAGGAAATTGAACCGCTCAAGAACACACAAATTTCTTTGATCAATTCGTCGACATCCTTGGAATCAAACACGAACATGTCTATTCTAGACTCCTCGTTCAGACTTTCGAAGGACAGGTGAGAACCTGGTTCCGAGCCTTAGCTCCGGGATCTCTAATATCTTACGAAGAACTTGAAAATGATTTTGTCAGACAATCGAGGGAGAGGAAAGACCACCTCTATTACCTAACTGAATTCAGAGCCTTTAGAAATAAAAAATTAAATCAGTTCTCGAGTTCACACAAAGGTTTAACAAGTTGTATAATAAAATGCCAGTCGAGGTCAAACCTTCTCAACCCGCAACTAAGGTGACTTTCGTTGGAGTCTTTGATCCTGATTTTGCTCTATTATTGAGAGAAAGGAGATCAACAGATCTCACCAAAATGCAAGATGATGCTTTAGAGATTGAATCGAATATGATGGCATCAGGGAAATTAAAAGCAAAAATAGAAACCGAGAACAAAGAAAATAGGAGATTCAAAGAACAAGGTGGGTCCTCGGGATTGGGGAAATCCTCGGGAGATAAAATAGATGAGATGGCTAAAGTAATTAGAGAACTTTCAAATAAGATCAAAAAAATGGAATTAGAAAAATAAAAAAGGGATCATTTTCCTAGGAAGGATTTTAGAAGGAATCCTGATCCTCAGGCCCCACAGAAAATAATAAAGAATGAGGATCAAAAAATTCCAACTCCCTTCAAAAGTGAAAACTTCATTGGAGAAGAAGACCTAGAAGATTTTGAAGAGTTCTATGAGGATATAAATAATCTTGGCGACGATAATAAATCACCCAATTTATCAAGTCAAGATTACGAAAAATCTTTAAACGATGAAATTACATCGGAAGACGATGTTAGTAACGATACTTCTGAAGATTTGGACTATTATTGCCGAACTTCACGAAAAATATAATTTAAGACCTAGGAACAAGAGTTTTCCAACAACCCCAACAATTTTTTTTTGCCTAGGGGCGAAATTGATGAGGCAACTCCAAAGGTTGCTGAGAAAAAAACTGCAAAAACCCAAACCATTGACACACAACCTATCAAGTCAAAGTCAGTAGGAACACCCACTGAGAAAACACAGGTTCCTATGACTGAAAATAAGTCCGCACCCCAAAGAAAAGATAAAAAGAAAGGAATGGAGGCCCCAAACATAGAGAGCGACAAGGCCCTGGGAAATTTTAATCTGGAAAACGAAATAAATAAAATCAAAATCCCTATCCCACTTGTTGAACTAGCTAAAAATCCCATATACATAAAACAAATTGCTAAGATGATTAGCTTTTCAGAAGACGAAAGCCAAGCCAATGTCATCAACTTAGAAGATGACAAGCCAAACATAGTTTTTGGTCCTCATTTTGAAGGTGCGAGAGACACTGTTGACCCCTTCTATATCACGTTGAACTTGTTCGACCACCTACCTCATAACTGTATGCTAGATTATGGAGCATCCCACAATGTGATGCCAAAATCCATTATGGAGAAGTTAGGTCTCGAAATCACCAGGCCATATGGAGACTTATATTCATTTGATTCAAGAAAGGTCAAATGCATAGGTATGATTAAAGACCTGGTGGTCAATCTGGCACAAATACCCGCTAAAATCATTCTCATGGACGTAGTAGTCGTCGATATCTCTCCTAAATATGGTATCCTATTATCTAGGTCATGGGGTGCTAAACTTGGGGGATCTCTCCAGCTTGACATGACATATGCTACAATTCCAGTATTTGGAGGACAATACACGCGTCTTTACAGAGAAACTAGGTTGGCGTTCATGGTAGGTTATCCACATAACCCAAATAACCACCCTGTATATATTGCCGACCAAGATTTAGGAAATTGTATATTATCTATTGATGATGAGTTTGAAGTAGGTATAGACGAAAGTTGTACAGAAGAAAAAAGAGAAAAAGAAGGATTAAAAGAAACTGTATATAGCTCGGGTGTATGGAAGATGTTTTTTGATGGTGCTTCATCCTATTTTGGAGCTCGAGTTGGGGCACTCTTGGTGGCCCCCGATAATCAATTCGTATTTCCCTTTTCCTACAGATTACCATGGAATGAGAACCACACTAATAACGTTTGTGAGTATGAAGCCTTGGTGTTAGGGTTAGAAGCTACCAGGAGAATGAAAATAAAAATCCTCGAAGTCTTTGGTGACGCCGAGCTAATCATAAAACAAGTTAACTGACAGTACGAGGCCAAACATCCTAGGTTGAGATCCTACAAAAATTGCATCTAGAATCTGATTGAAAATTTCTTCTCCGCTGTCAAAGTTCATTTCATTCTTAGAACTGAAAACCAACAGGTTGATGCATTAGCCAAGGAAGCCTCAACATTCACACCTCCCACCACGTTTAAACTAAAGTACCACATACAAATGAGGCACCGATCTTCTATATCGAATAACATACAACATTGGCAAGTCTTTGAGGACAATGAACAACTTCAACTTTTTTTAGAATCAATAGACGAGTTTGCTGAAATGCACGCTAACCAAGAAAATCAAAATGATCCTATTTGGATCATGCAGGAAGGGGAGGATCTTCAAGAATTCCATGATAAAATCATGAATCATCGAATGCTCGTTCTTAAAAATAACTAGATCCCCAAGAGCTTGATTCCCTTGGAAAGATTATTCAATCAAGATGATATCCCTTCAAAATGCACTCTACAGCCTCAACCTGAAGAGGTTGAAGATTGTGACATAGGTACTAAATAAAACCCTCGGTTGGTGAAGCTATCCAAATATTTATCTCCATAAATTAAAAGTAAGTACGTGGAGTTGCTTAGAAAGTACAAGGACGTGTTCGCTTGGTCTTATGAAGAGCTGAGAACCTATGACACCACTGTGATTGAACATAAAATACCCCTGAATCCTGGTGTCAAACCCTTTAAGCAAAAACTCAGACAAATTAATCCTATATTACTGCCCGTGATCGAAAAAGAAGTCAAAAAGCTCTTAGATGCAAAGATAATCGTACCACTGAGATACTCAGATTGGGTAGCAAACCTGGTCCTGGCTAGAAAGAAAAACGGGGAAATCATATTATGTGTGGATTTTAGAAATCTAAATAAATCCTCCCTCAAAGATAATTACCCCCTACCCAAAATGGATCACGTTTTAGAAAAAGTAGTTGGGGCTAATAGGATGTCGATGATCGATGGGTTTTCCGGATACAATCAAATTGTCGTCTGCGAACACGATAAAGAAAAGACAACCTTCACCACCCCTTGGGGTACATTTATATATGATAAGATGCTATTTGGTTTAATGAATGCAGGTGCTACTTTCCAACAGGCTAGGGATATCACTTTCATTGGTGAAAGAGAAAATTTGTGGTTATCTATCTTGATGATCTAACCGTTTTTTCTAAATCTGACGAAGATCATCTGATGCATATCAAGCAGACGTTTGAGAAATATTGCAAGTTTGGTTTGTCTTTAAACCCCAAAAAGTCTCACTTTGCTATGCAAGAAGGAAAACTCTTGGGCCATATTGTATCTCGAGTTGGAATTAGAATTGACCCTAAAAGAGTTGAAGTTATAGGCACAATAAATATTCCTAGGAATGTAAAAGAGATTCAGTCATTCTTAGGAAAAATAAACTTGTTGAGGAGATTTGTTTCATCCGATTGGTACAAAAACATAGTGTCCTACCTGTTGACCTTGAAGTGCCCGAGTGATTTACCCCCGTCTAAAGCCAGAACGCTGAAGTTGCATGCAGTCAAGTACTGTATATCTGAGAGACAATTGTATTGGAAGTATCCACTTGACTTCCTATTGGTTTGTCTGGTCGAATCAGAAACAAAGAAGGTCATAAGCCATTTTCATGAAGGAGTGTGTGGAGGACATCACGCTTGGAGGGCAATGGCTTATAAGATCCTGAGAGCAGGATATTATTGGCCCAAAATTTTCCCAGACATTAACGCTAAGGTCCGAGCCTGCAACCCTTGCCAATTGTTCGCAGGTAAGCATAAGCGCCCAACGATGTCGTTGGTTCCAGTCAAAACGGAAGCTCCTTTTCAGCAATGGGGATTAGATTTCATAGGCAAAATTAATCCTCATTCTAGCACTTATCATAGATGGATCCTGACTACAACAGATTACTTCACCAAATGGGTGGAGGCTATCCCAACCAGAAAGGCTACAGATTCGGTGGTAATAGATTTTTTAGAAGAGAATATTTTATCTAGATTCGGCTGCCCCCGAAAGATAGTCACAGATAACGCTCAGGACTTTAAATCTATGGCTATGGTCAGTTTCTGCCAAAAATACAATATCGTTCTTGGTCATTCCACTGCGTATTAACCCCAGGGAAATGGGCTGCCTGAGTCTTCAAACAAAATCTTAATCAATATAATTAAGAAAGTGCCGAGCTAAAACAAGAAATCATGGCATGTGAATTTGAAATATGCTCTGTGGGCAAATCGGATAGGCACAAAAAAGTCTATCGGCACTTCTCCTTTCCAAATGATATACGGGACTAATGTCGTGTTACCTATAAATCTAGCGCTTCCTGTAATGAAACTTTGGCAAGATGAGAAGGAAGAACAAAATCATGTCACAAGAAGGATAAATCAGCCATTGAAGTCCAACAACACAGGGCCGAAGTGGATGAAAGGTTGCAGAAATACCAGGACGACATGAAAGCACTATTCGATCCTAAAGCCAAAGTCAAAGATTTTCTCCCGGGAGATTTTGTTTTAAAATGGGATGCAAGGAAGTAAGACTCGACAAAAGATCATAAATTCGATCACATTTGGTACAAACCATTCAAGGTAACAACTCCCGAGGGAAAAAATCCATTTCTGTTAGAGAATTTGGACGGTAAAATCCTCAACGCCCCTGTCAACGGGTGTTATTTAAAACATTATATGGAATAATTGATTTTCAAAATTCCCACTGTATATACCGTTTGATTTTTCTTTTTATTTCATAATTTTCTTTGGTAAATCTTCTTTAAAAAAATAAAAATAGGTTAATGTTTTTCTAGAAGTAGGGATATAAAATTTTCAATGTATTCAATTCTTTTAAAATCCCTGATACTCTTCGTTATGTTCCTTTACAGGATCCCGACTTGCAGCCCAAACAAAGCTAAAGGAGCAAACAAATATCGATATTTCAGAAGATAAATTCGTTGAAAACAGGTGATATAAGATTTCAGTTATTTCAAAAGAGAACGGAAATGGTAAGGCAAAGGTGTGAATTCTAGAAAAGACTATTTTTTCAAACAAAGGTTTTTAAAAGTGTGGTGATTGTCTCGTAAGCGTGATATGTCACTAAAAGAATGATTTCTAAATATAGGCCCTGAGAGTTTCACCTAGAATAAGATAAGAGGTAATTAAAATAAACAAAGAGAGGAAAGCATCTCTGACAAAGAGTTCCAAGAGTTGGGTGTAATTCATGACCCCTGTTTTTCGATTTCCAAGTTTTTCTCTGTCGTCCCTTTCTATTCTCAGTTTTGCCTTCTTAAAAGACCAAAACATCTTTCCGGTTTTCCTACAGAGGGAGAAGAGATTACGTCTTAACTTTGGAAGCTAAAAAACAGTTCTTAAAAGGTAAACCAATCCTCACAACTTCTCACTCTCTGACTAAACAAAGTTATACTTACGCCAATCCCGACTCTCCTAGGTTTCTTAACAGTTTTCTAAGGATTTAGGCTTGCTCGAAGGAATACCCCTGGAATTAATCTTTCCCCTTTTTCCCTGTAGACTAAGGTTCTTTGAAGGTTAAAAAAGGGTTGGTCTAGGGTAATCAAACAAAGTTGACAGATCTACATTGCAAATTTTTACACAGATACCTTCCCTGGTATACTTACTACCACTGATTGCCCCCACTTCGTGTTTAAAAAGTAAAATATAAGACAGATGGTGAAAGGAAATTCATATTTGATTTCCCCCATCTAGTCCAAGAAGACAATGAAAGGAAGTTCATTTAAATGATTGCCCTCGTCTCAACATTTAAATGCATAATTATGATTTGAAGTGGTGAAAGGAAATTCAGTAAAAAGGGATAGATAACTTCACCGGGGTACTGAACAGGCTCGCTGGCAGTGAAGCAATATCTGAGCTATCTGTAAAAGCTGTCATACGTAATTTTCACTCTACTCTCGTTACCAACCTTTTCGAAACTGGATCTTCATCCCAAATCCAGACAGGGCTCCCCAATTAAAAACATGAAATTTACTTCATTTGATGCAAGCCAAAACCCCTCAAGATCCGTTGGGTTTCCTAGGATTGTTTTGATCATTTTAAAGCAAACTTAAATTTAGTAGCGAGAAGGAGAAGATCATGAATGTGACTGCAACTGAGTTTACATCGTTGAGAGTTTTGAAAAGCTTTTCAGAAGAAAACGCGAAATCTCTTTTTCCCTTTGTATCCCCTTCCTAAACAAGTTTTACAGAAAGAAGCCATTGACTCCATTTACCCAATAAAGGCACCAAGTCTACCTATTCTCCTCGTCCCATAAGGAGACGAGGTCCCCAATTGGAGCCTATATTGAAACATATATTAATTTTTTTATCTTCAAAACTAAAATCTTCCCTTTTGAGGTTTCGGCTTTTCACGAAGCATAACCCTCACTATCTTTTCCAAAAGGCCGGTACCGAAATATCAACAAGCTTTATTCTTTAAATAATAAAAGGCAAAAAACCAAAAATGTTATAAAACTCTCAATGCGCTTTCTGTAAAATTATTTCTTAGATCACAAAAAGTTTAAACCCTAAAGGAGTTAAGATTAACCTTTAAAATTTTTTTGCTGAGAACATAGGTTTTAATGCATTTCCAATCGCGGAATCCCGATCCCCAATTTCCCGAAATATGGAAGTTACTAATTATTAAAAACTAAATTAATCATATCGCGATTTCGGGATTCAGGATTAATCAATGACATACCTCTTGACACCATGATCCCCAAAATCCTGAAACGCGAATTCTCGACTCTTAATCTGTGTTTAAACTAAATTAATTCTCTTTTGGAAGTTAGTCCTTAATCCTGATTAATTAATTCACTAATACAAAAATTTAAAGCTTAATTTAATCGTATCACAATTTTGGGATTCAGGATTCATCGATGACATACCTTTTGTCAACACGATCCCCAAAAACCCGAAAGAATCAAAGTGGGTTTAATCCTGATTGATTAATTCGCTAATACAAAAATTTAAGGCTTAAGTTAATCGTATCGCAATTTCAGGATTCAGGATTCATTGATGACATACCTTTTGTCAACACGATCCCCGAAACCCCGAAAGAATCAAAGTGGGTTTAATACTGATTAATTAATTTACTAAAACAAAGTTAAGTCCTAATTTAAACTTGTCGTGATTTCGCAATTTCGGAAATCGGGATTCAGTGATAACATACCTCTTGTCGACATGATCCCCGAAATCCCGAAACATGAAGTCTTAACTCTTAATTTGTGTTTAGTCTAAATTAATTCTGTTTTGGAAACATGATTAATGACAATCAAACTTTTTAGGTTTGTTCACGTTTTAGTTTCTGATTGAATGAAATATTCCAAATTTTGAATTCAAAAGTGCCAAAAGGCGGCCACTTTAATAAAGGATAACTGAGGATATGTGACACTAATGTGTATCTTCGTAAATAATCAATGCATTCAATGTATTGAACTCTTGTCAGTACCTTCATCGTGAAATGAATTAAAAGAGATTTTAAAGGTCTATGTTTCGCAACATATTTTGTTTCATACTATCAAGCGTAAGACACATTCGGTCGAGCTCATACACTCCTTTTCTGTGACAGGTTTTCCATCTAACATAAAGTCATGGCACCAAAGAAAGCACAAAAGAAGAGTGAAGATACAGAGGAGATGCGTAACCCGAAAGGAGATATCATATCTGATACTACGTCGCACGCCATCGACTCAATTAAATCTTGGTCACAAATCTTTGAATTCCTAGATTATGAAATCAAGAATTCTCCTACTGATTCCGAGAATCACTTTCGGGATATAGCAGAATCGAAGCTTCATAATATCGCAGGGCACCCTCGGCTCATGGCATACAACAACATGATCGGTTGGGCCTTGGAAAAGGTTGATATCCCGACAAGAAGCATTTTAAATGATCAAGGAGTTGTCGTTGGCTCATTCAGGCCAAAACATATACAAGTAATGTATAAACTCTCACCAAATCCAAAGTACATTTATAATGCCGAGTTTTTAGCTAAATTTCAAAGGAAGGAGTGTACTGAGGCAGACCGAACTTATCCCGATTTAATCAGAGAATGGTGGAGATGTCCATAAAATTTTAGGGTTGATACCCATGGGGTTTATGCCACAACATCTTTGAACAAGTACATGGTCTATGTAGCTATTATGCTGTGTAGACTTTTCGGGAAAAAGAATCCCTGCCATTTTCCTGCAGAATGGGTGCCCTTTTTAGAAGAAGCTTCAGAAGGATATAATTTCAACTAGAGTAAGATTTTGTTTGATAACCTAGCTCAAGAAGTTTCAAATTACAGAGTTGCAAAATCTAAAGGTCAGCCAGTGGCTTTCTACATGTTAGCATACATTATGGATGCAGTCTGCTTTGTGACTCCTTTTCCCCTGATGAATTGGAGTTGGAACATAACCTGCTCTGAAGCCATTCACGAGTATCACTCCGTGCTATGGGAAGAAAATGCTAGGAATGCATTTTACAAAATTTGTCATTTTGTAGTAATTCCAATGCATAAAATGTTTTATGGCTGTGAACCCCCTCGCATTTCTGAGATGGTCTCAGAAAATATCAAAGCAATAGCTGACTGGTTTGTTGATGAAAAATTCTCTTACATTAGGGTTTATGGGTGCTCAATCCCACCTCACGCACTTCTGAAATTCCTCCTGGATAGACAGGTATTGAGGGAGGTAGCACATCAAATAGTGAAAGGTGGTATTGGAATAGAGCTAAAGGCAACACAAAATAAATCCTGGCCAATCTTCCCTATGTATGTCGGGAAATTTTCATTACTAAAGCTAGGCCATTCTAAAGTGGAAGCCAAAGCTTTAGAAGAAATAAAACTGGTAGATATTGAGCGAAGAAAGCATGAACCTTATCAATTAGTAAGCAAACATTTGATGCACTGTAATATGAAAGCTTATGAATACGAAAAATCTATTTATGATGATATATTCAAGGAGGTTAAAACTTATGAGGAGGTATTGAACAGGGTATGGACCTCATCACCCAACTTACAGACTGGTTTCATGTTCTTCCAAAGTCACAGGCGAAGTTGTTTGCCAAAAATTTTGCAGGGTGAATCCACGACCCCTCCTCCAAAGCTGGAAGGGCCTCCTCAAGGATTTGAAACATATGTACATGATAAAGAAAATACAAAGGGAAAAATGAAGGAGACTGAAATGCCTTCACAAGAAATAGAGGTTCCTCGGATAGAAAAAATCAGAGGCAGGGAAAGGAAAGGAGTTGGAAATACCCTAAAAAATCCCTGAAAATATTCCAAAAAAAATAGGAGGAACAACATCAACGAAACTTGGAAGTCCCATTACCTCTTTGACTCCATTGCAGTCTACTTATGGAAACCCCCAAGAGGGAGCTCTATACGTAAGTGATCTTGAGCCTATTTCTAGAGATGAGATTCCTCCCTCTGATTATTTTTCTAGTAAAAAGAGAAAGGCTATCCTAAAACATGAAATGCATTCAAGAGGAGATATGATGATTAAAAAGAACAAGATCATTATAGATGGACAAAAACTTAAAGAGGGAGAATTTTCTACAGAGATAGCAGGCACAATGGGAGCCTTATCATCGACAAATTTATACTCTATGGGTAATTTGACAACTATACTTAAGCAGAAGGATCAGATGATATCTCAGCTACAGGATGAATTAAAGGAGACTGAAAGAAATATCAGTTGGGGTATTAAAAAGGGTCTAGAATGAGCTAGATTAAATGACATCCAAGAAATTCAAAAACTAAAAGCAAGCTTAGAGGAAGCAAGTCAGAAAATACAGGTCACTCAAGCACAGGTCATAAAGCAAGAGGAAATAAATAAACAATTAAAAGATAAGATTAATTCCATTTCAAATCAAGTGGTAGAGCTTGAAATCTTCCAGGCCAAGGTATTGGAAATACATATGAAGATAGAAAAGGAACAACAGGAAGTGTTTTTTAATCTGGAATTTTTTCAGAATTACTTTCAGGAAACAAATAAATCCTTGGAGAATATTCTCCAAAAAGAAAGAGAAATGAAAGCAGCCAAAGAAACTTTCCAAAAAGCAGTGGCTCTTTCAACAAAAGAGGATTTTGGGGAAGCTAAAAAACTATCTATTTCAGAGCAGATTAAATGTGATGTAATACTCAAGGTATGGGAGGAAGACCTCACAGAAAACAAAAGAATAAACAAAGAAGTTAATGACAACTGTTAAGGAATTTTTGACCTTTTAGAGAAAACTTCATTGAACATTGGAAAAAACGACTGTTCAGGGTTGTTAGGGAAAATTAACATTGTTAAGCATCAGTTAAGATTCAAAGAGGATCTAGAAGAAATTCAGAAAGAGGTCCCACAAATAAAGGTCATCAATGTCACTCAAATTGATAAATGGATAGTAAAGCCTAACTTAAAACTACAAGCTATCAAGTTCACAAGAAAGATAATCGAAGACCGTCTGCCACAACTACAGAGAAAGTTTTTCTTATTTGAAGCAAAGGATATTCCAGAAGCTCCTAGAGTTTTAGTACAGTTTCTGGGAAATTGTATTCATTGTCTTAAAGCAGAAGGTGGAGGTTCATCAACGCAGACATAAAATACTGTTTTGAAGATTTTCATCATTGGAATAATGAAGTAGTTAGAATAGAAATGTAAACGGTTTGACATTGTTCATTCATGTAATCATTAGTCTTAGGAAGTTAGTTAATCACCAAAGGGAAAAATGTTTGGTGATCATGTATAAATATATTTTCACAAGACTGAGAAAAGGCCTTTTGTTTTTTGAGAGAGCCGATTATATTAAAAAGTTTTCCAATCCACTGTGATATAAATAATACAGACGAGATTCTGAATTCTGTCAACTTGAAGCTATGTGTTCTTTACCCTGTTTCCAATATTTTTCAATATTTTTCTTCTTACGTCTTTCTAATGAATGATCAACTATAAGTTTATTTCACACATCTATTGTAGTTTGAATTGATTTGGTTATTAAATCATTTACAAATTTTCCTCTATGATTGCTGTCAACAATTTCAAGACCTGTAGGTCATTTGAATGATTATATTTTACACTTCATTAGAAATCTCGTTTCCCTCTTTGTCTCCTGTTACAATATGAGATTTTTTCGTGATTAAAGCCTCATATTTTGTCAGCAGTACTACTTTGTTATTTTACTATTCTTAAAATTGTTTCAAGTACAGGAAACGGCCTCAATTGTTATTATGTTATTATTTTGAGTTCCAAAACTCTTTTTCTCTTTTCATCCCTTGAAAACTAAGGCAACAAATCTTCAAACTTTTCATATTTAAATAAAACTTTATTTTCCATGACTATCCCAAATAATAGATAGCCCAACATAGAACATGGCCTCCAAGATAAAACTAGCATTGCTTTGAACTTGTTTAATACTATTCTGCAAACAACAACTAACCGGGTTGAATTAGAACGTTCATGGGCAACTATTGAGAGAGATATCAGTATCCAAGAACAATGGGAATCTAGACAGAGGCAGTTGAGAAACCAACTATGATTTACCCTTCATTTTGATTCTTACCCTGTAATTACCTTTACCTTTACGGATGCCTTGACGGTATACTTTACAGAGAAACTAGGTTGGCGTTCACGGTAGGTGATCCACATAACCCAAATAACCACCTTGTATATATTGCCGACCAAGATTTAGGAAATTGTATATTATCTGTTGATGATGAGTTTGAAGTAGGTATAGAGGAAAGTTGTACAGAATAAAAAAAATAAAAAGAAGGATTAAAAGAAAATGTATATAGCTCGGGTGTATGGAAGATTTTTTTTGATGGTGCTTCATCCTATTTTGGAGTTGGAGCTGGGGCACTCCCGGTGGCCCCCGATAATCAATTCATAATTCCCTTTTCCTACAAATTACAGTGGAATGAGAACCACACTAATAACGTTTGTGAGTATGAAGCCTTAGTGTTAGGGTTAGAAGCTGCCAAGAGAATGAAAGTAAAAAACTTCGAAGTCTTTGGTGACGCTGAGCTAATCATAAAACAAGTTAATCGACAATACCAGGCCACACATCCCAGGTTGAGATCCTACAGGAATTGCGTCTGAGATCTGATAAAAAATTTCTTCTCCTCTGTCAAAGTTCATTTCGTTCCTAGAACTGAAAACCAATAGGCTGATGCATTAGCCAAGGCAGCCTCAACATTCACACCTCCCACCATGTTTAAACTAAAGTACCACATACAAATGAGGCACCGACCTTCTATACCGAATAACATACAACATTGGCAAGTCTTTGAGGACGATGAACAACTTCTAAGTTTTTTAGAATCAATAGACGAGTTTGCCGAAACGCACGTTGACCAAGAAAATCAAAATGATCCTATTTGGATCATGCAGGAAGGGGAGGATCTTCAAGAGTTCCATGATAAAATCGCAAATCATCGAATGCTCGTTCTTAAAAATAACCAAATCCCCAAGGGCCTGATTTCCTTGGAAAGATTATTCAATCAAGATGATATCCCTTCAAAATCCACTCTACAGTCTCAACTTGAAGAGGTTGAAGACTGTGACATAGGTACTAAAGAAAACCCTCGGTTGGTGAATCTATCCAAATATTTATCCCCAGAAACTAAAAGTAAGTACGCGGAGTTGCTTAGAAACTAAAAGGACGTGCTTGCTTGGTCTTGTGAAGAGATGAGAACCTATGACACCACTGTGATTGAACATAAATACCCCTGAAGCCTAGTGTCAAACCCTTTAGGAAAAAACTCAAACAAATTAATCCTATATTACTGCCCGTGATCGAAAAATAAGTCAAAAAGCTCTTAGATGCAAATATAATCATACCACTGAGATACTCAGATTGGGTAGCAAACCTAGTCCCGGTTAGAAAGAAAAACGGGGAAATCAGATTGTGTATGGATTTTAGAAATCTAAATAAATCCTCCCTCAAAGATAATTACCCCTACCCAAAATGGATCACGTTTTAGAAAAATTAGTTGGGGCTAATAGGATGTCGATGATTGATGGGTTTTCCGGATACAATCAAATTGCCATCTACGAAAATGATAAAGAAAAGACAGCCTTCACCACCCCTTGGGGTACATTTATGTATGATAAGATGCCTTTTGGTTTAATGAATGCAGGTGCTACTTTCCAACGGGCTATGGATATCGCTTTCATTGGTGAAAGAGACAAATTTGTGGTTATCTATCTTGATGATCTAACCATTTTTTCTAAATTTGATGAAGATCATCTGATACATCTCAAGCAGACGTTTGAGAAATGCCGCAAGTTTGGTTTGTCTTTAAACCCCAAAAAGTCTCACTTTGCTATGCAAGAAGGTAAACTCTTGGGCCATATTGTGTCTCGAGATGGAATTAGAATTGACCCTAAAAGAATTGAAGCTATAGACACAATAAATATTCCTAGGAATGTAAGAGAGATTTAGTCATTCTTAGGAAAAATAATTTTTTTGAGGAAATTTATTCCAAACTTTGCTGAAATTGTGAAATTGATCATAGATATGCTAAAGAAAAACAATGAAGTGAAATGGACAACAAAAGCTAAAGCATCGTTCGCAAGCATCAAAAAGGTTATAAGCGAGGCACTCGTACTAGCAAGCCCTGATTATCTAAAAGATTTTCTTATTTTCTCATTCGCCTCCGAACACACACTCACCGTGGTTCTCCTCCAAAAAAATGAAGAAGGTTTCAAGCAACCAATAGCCTTTTTTAGCAAAAGTCTTAGAGACGCCGAACTTAGATATAATATAATGGAAAAACAAGCATATGCTATGGTGAAGGCGTTAAAATCTTTCAGAACCTATGTGTTGCATTCTAAGGTGATTGCGTACATAACCACTAGCTCCGTAAAATATATTTTGGTTCAGTCCGACAGTGATTGATAAAGAGGACGGTGGCTTGCCAAAATTCACGAATTCGACTTGGAGATAAAACCAACGAGACTAGTAAAGGGGCAAGGTTTAACTAAACTCTTAGCTGAATCAAATTTCAGAGCTCTTGGAATAAATGACTTAAAGGGAGGTGAAGAGTGTGTGGACATGAACGAGCTCGATAAACAAATAATTGAAGTTGGAATCGAAAAGAAATTTGTTTCATCCGATTGGTACAAAGACATAGTGTCCTACCCGTTGACCTTGAAGTGTTCGAGTGATTTACCCCCGTCTAAAGCCAGAACGCTAAAGTTGCATGCGGTCAAGTACTATATATCTGAGAGACAATTTTATTGGAAGTATCCACTTGGCTTCCTGTTGGTTTGTTTGGTCGAATCAGAAACATAGAAGGTCATAAGCCATTTTCACAAAGGAGCGTGTGGAGGACATCACACTTGGAGGGCAACGACTTATAAGATCCCGAGAGCAGGATATTATTGGTCCAAACTTTTCCTAGACATTAACGCTAAGGTCTGAGCCTGCAACCCTTTCCAATTGTTCGCAGGTAATCATAAGCTCCCAGTGATGCCGTTGGTTCCAATCAAAATAGAAGCTCCTTTTCAGCAATGGGGATTAGATTTCATAGGCGAAATTAATCCTCATTCTAGCGCTCAGCATAGATGGATCATGACTGCAACATATTACTTCACCAAATGGGTGGAGGCTATCCCAACTAGAAAGGCTACGGATTCAGTGGTAATAGATTTTTTAGAAGAGAATATTTTATCTAGATTCGACTGCCCCCAAAAGATAGTCACAGATAACGCTTAGGCCTTTAAATCTATGGCTATGGTCAGTTTCTGCCAAAAATACAATATTGTTCTCGGTCATTCCACTGTGTATTACCCCCAAGGAAATGGGCTACCCGAGTATTCAAACAAGAGATTAATCAATATAATTAAGAAAGTGCTGAGCAAAAACTAGAAATCATGGCATGTGCATTTGAAATACGCTCTGTGGGCAAATCGTATAGGCACAAAAAAGTCTATCGGCACTTCTCCTTTCCAAATGGTATACGGGACCGATGTAGTGTTACCTATAAATTTAGCGCTTCCTGTAATGAAACTTTGGCAAGATGAGAAGGAAGAACCAAATCATGTCACAAACAGGATAAATCAGTTGATTGAAGTCCAACAACATAGGGCCGAAGTTGATGAAAGGTTGTAGAAATACCAGGACGACATGAAAGTGCTATTTGACTGTAAAGCCAAAGACAAAGATTTTCTCTTGGGAGATTTGGTTTTAAAATGGGATGCAAGGAAGAAAGACTCAACAAAACATGGTAAATTCGATCACATATGGTGTAGACCGTTCAAGGTAACAACTCCTGAGGGAAAAAATTCATTTTTGTTAGAGAATTTGGACGGTAAAATCCTCAATGCCCATGTCAATGGGCGTTATTTAAAACATTATATGGAATAATTGATTTTCAAAATTCCCACTATATATACTGTTTGATTTTTCTTTTTATTTCATAATTTTCTTTAGTAAATCTTCTTTTAAAAAAAACAAAAAATAAAAAAAATAGGTTAATGTTTTTCTAGAAGTAGGGATATAAAATTTTCAATGTATTCAATTCTTTTAAAATCCCTGATACTCTTTTTTATGTTCCTTTACAGGATCCCGGCTTGTAGCCCAAACAAAGCTAAAGGAGCAAACAAATATCCATATTTCAAAAGATAATTTCACTGAAAACAGGCGATATAAATATTTCAGTTATTTCAAAAGAGAATGAAAATGGTAACGCAAAGGTGTGAATTCCAGAAAAGTCTATTTTTTCAAACAAAGGTTTTTAAAAGTGTGGTGATTGTCTCGTAAGTCTGATATGTCACTAAAGGAATGATTTTTAAATCTAGGCCCTAAGAGTTTCACCTAGAATAAGATAAGAGGTAATTAAAATAAACAAAGAGAGGAAAGCGTCTCTGACAAAGAGTTCCAAGAGTTGGGTCTAATTCATGACCCCTATTTTTTCGATTTCCAAGTCTTTCTCCGTCGCCCCTTTCTATCCTCAGTTTTGCCTTCTTAAAAGACCAAAACATATTTCCAGTTTTCCTACAAAGGGAGAAGAGATTACGTCTTAACTTTGGAAGCTAAAAAACAGTTCTTAAAAGGTAAGCCAATCCTCACAACTCCTCACTCTTCGACTAAATAAAATTATACTTACGCCGATCCTGACTCTCCTAGGTTTCTTAACAATTTTCTAAGGATTTAGGCTTGCTCGAAGAAAGATCCCTGGAATTAATCTTTCCCCTTTTTCCCTGCAGACTAAGGTGCTTTGAAGGTTAAAAAAGGGTTGTTCTAGGGTAATCAAAGCAATTTGACAGATCTACATTGCAAATTTTTACACAGATACCTTCCCTGGTATACTTACTACCACCGATTGCCCCCACTTCGTGTTTAAAAAGTAAAATATAAGACATATGGTGAAAGGAAATTCATATTTGATTTCCCCCATCTAGTCCAAGAAGACGATGAAAGGAAATTCATATTTGATTTCCCCCATCTAGTCCAAGAAGACGATGAAAGAAAATTCATTTAAATGAATTCCCTCATCTCAACATTTAAATGCATAATTATGATTTGAAGTGGTGAAAGGAAATTCAGTAAAAAGGGACAGATAACTTCAACGGGGTACTGAACAGGCTCACTGGCAGTGAAGCAATATCTGAGCTATCTGTAAAAGCTGTCATACGTAATTTTCACTCTACTCTGGTTACCAACCTTTTTGAAACCAGATCTTCATCTCAAATCCAGACAGGGCTCCCCAATTAAAAGCATGAAATTTACTTCATTTGATGCAAGCCAAAAGCCTGTAATATCCGTTGGGTTTCCTAGGATTGTTTTGATCATCTTAAAGCAAACTTAAATTTAGTAGCGAGATGGAGAAGATCATGAATGTGACTGCAGCTAAGTTTACATCGTTGAGAGTTTTGAAAATATTTTCAGAAGAAAACACGAAATCTCTTTTTCCCTTTGTATCCCCTTCCTAAACAACTTTTACAGAAAGAAGCCATTGACTCCATTTACCCAATAAAGGCACTAAGTCTACCTGTTCTCCTCGTCCCACAAGGAGACGAGGTCCCCAATTGGAGCCTATGTTGAAACTGTTGAGATTAGTACCTGAGGAGGTGTTCCCCATGTGTTTTCCTTCCTTAGCACATGTGGGAAAGTCATTTGACACTTTTTCCTAGTACTTTATGTCTATTTGTACTTTGACTTTGGTTAAAGTGCATTATGTCACTTTTGGCAAAAGTGAACATTAAATTACCTTTTTGGTGATTTTGAGGAGACATAAAGTGACTTAGGGAATTAACCCAAAAGTGGGTTT
>ML794959.1:206633-219118 GCA_009831015.1 Picea engelmannii
TCTACACATGCATTTTAGTTGCTGTTAGAAGCTCTTATTTCTGTCCATATTTCAGCATATAAGATAGTTTAGGTGTGTTGTTATCAGTTGGAAAGCATGTATGTATTTTTTCTAACATAAAACTACTTGCTAGAGCACCCAAACAGAAGATAACAACCATAACAAATCAGCAAAACAAAACTTACTGTTGGCTGTTATAAAACAACAGGAAATTAAATTTGGGACAACAGAAAACTTAGAGTCTTAGCTTGGTCAAAGACAGACCAAGAAGACAGCTGATATGACCTGGAATTTCTACAGAAACATATATTAATTTTTTTATCTTCAAAACTAAAATCTTCCTTTTTCGGGTTTCGATTTTTTACGAAGCATAACCCTCACTATTTTTTCCAAAAGGTCAGTACCGAAATCCCGACAAGCTTTATTCTTTAAATAATAAAAGGCAAAAAACCAAAAATGTTATAAAACTCCCGATGCGCTTTCTGTAAAATTATTTCTTAAATCACACATATTTTAAACCCTAAAGGAGTTAAGATTAACCTTTAAAAAGTTTTTTAGAATTCGGGTTTTACTGAGAACATAGGTTTTAATGCATTTCCAATCGTGGAATCCCGATCCCCGATTTCCCGAAATATGGAAGTTATTAATTATTAAAAACTAAATTAATCATATCGCGATTTCAAGATTCGGGATTCATCAATAACATACCTCTTGACACCGTGATCCCCGAAATCCTGAAACGCGAATTCCCGACTCTTAATCTGTGTTTAAACTAAATTAATTCTGTTTTGGAAGTTAGTCCTTAATCCTGATTAATTAATTCACTAATACAAAAATTTAAGGCTTAAGTTAATCGTATCGCAATTTTGGGATTCAGGATTCATCGATGACATACCTTTTGTCAACACGATCCCCGAAACCCTGAAAGAATCAAAGTGGGTTTAATCCTGATTAATTAATTCACTAATACAAAAATTTAAGGCTTAAGTTAATCGTATCGCAATTTAGGGATTTGGGATTCATCGATGACATACCTTTTGTCAACACGATCCCCGAAACCCTGAAAGAATCAAAGTGGGTTTAATACTGATTAATTAATTTACTAAAACGAAGTTAAGTCCCAAATTAAACTTGTCGTGATTTGGCAATTTCGGAAATTGGGATTCAGCGATAACATACCTCTTGTCAACACAATCCCCGAAATCCCAAAACACGAAGTCTTGACTCTTAATCTGTGTTTATCCTAAATTAATTCTATTTTGGAAACATGATTAATGACAATCAAACTTTTTAGGTTTGTTCACGTTTCAGTTTTCGATTGAATGAAATCTTCCAAATTTTGAATTCAAAAGCACCAAAAGCTGGCCACTTTAATAAAGGATAACTGAGGATATGTGACACTAATGCATATCTTAGTAAATATCCAATGCATTCAATGTATTGAATTCTTGTCAGTTGTGTCAGTACGTTCATTGTGAAATGAATTAAAAGAGAGTTTAAAGGTCCGTGTTTCGCAACATATTCTGTTTCATACTATCAAGCGTAAGACGCATTCAGTCGAGCTCATACACTCCTTTTCTGTGATAGGTTTTCCATCTAACATAAAGTCATGGCACCAAAGAATCCTTGTATCTGCAATACAAGTTGAGATAGTGGTCTGTGTGCCTCTGATTGAATATTTAAATATATAGTCATATAACTACATCTGCATATTCAGATATAACTAATACCAGTCAAATATAAACATATTCAAATATGTAACTAATATTCATCTGTATATATAGTATTTGTAAATAGCTTTGGAAGAGTTTTTTTCATCTCTATATTCATATTTGACCATTAACTATTAATCATGGACTATAAAGTCGATAATGTGTTGCATTAAAAATGGGTGAAGGGAAATTTCCCTGAAACTTGAGATGAAAATAAATGGGAGTACTCAACGAATTCCATTCTTCCATCCCAAATCATTGCAAGAGATCTAGTTTATATTTACATTGAGAAAGGGAAATCCCAACAAAGGTATGAGGAATATCAAGCCCTATAAAAAATGAATCAGCCTTAAATCAATTATCTCAAAAGAGTCCTTAAGTCATTGGTTCATGTAATTAATCATGGATGTGGAATGATTAGTGAAAGGGGGATCATCCACATATAGCATAATGATGAGATTTTTTCCATCTTGATGGAAAATATATAGATCATGCTCAACCTCGCAATGAGTGAAACCACCACTAATAAATAAATTGTGAATATTCTCATACCAAGCACAAAGTACTTTTTTAAGACAATATAGAGATTTATTGAGCCTACAAACTAAGGAAACAAGACCATTCTATACAAACCTTAGTGGTTGCAGAATATAAATATCTTATTGGAGGCCTCCATGGAGAAATTAAATTTTGACATACATTTGATTAACTTCATGATTCAATGAAACACCTTTAGATAAAATCCTACAAATTGAGTCCATATGAACCATTAGAGAAAATGTCTCTGAATAGTTAATTCCCTCCTTTTGGGAGAATCTTTTAGCAACAATACAAACTTTACGCTTCTTGAGTTTTCCATCTACATCATACTTAGTTTTATAAACTCATTTTAAACCAACCAAATTCTTACCATCGGGTAAGGGAATTAGGTCCCAAGTCCAATTTTTCATTAGGGAATCGTATTGGTAGCCATAACATCCTTCCATTCTAGAGAGTGTTTTTCATGAGTAAGTAGGAGGATTTCCATTATCCTTAGAGACAAGGGCCTGTGAAACACATGGATGCCATTTTGATCCCAATTCTCATCCAAGAAGGAGAATAATAACATCTTGAAGAGTATATTTAGTCCACTTAGAAATTGGTTGTGACCTATTTGAAGGAAGGGAATAATTGGAGGGATTTGTAGTAACATTGTTAGGGGGTTGTTAAAATGGTAAGAGATTGGATGAGTAACTGGAGTATAAGATACTTCGATGTAAGTAGTACCCTACAAGCCATAAAAAACCTCATCATGTATTTTTGATTGAGTCACCATGGAGGGGGTTACTTGAAGAAGCACTGAAAAGAGGAGGATAATCATCAAGGCATAAAAAATAGAGATCCATTGAGACCACTGGAGATGAATCTTCTATAATAAGAGTGAGATATGATCTTGGAGAACCATGGAAAATAACCCCACCAAATACAAAATCCCTCCATTCAATAACCTTTTTGGTGGAAGGATCATATAGGTCATTATATGCCTTGGATGTTTCTATGTATCCCACCATAGTGCAAAATTAACTTGTAGGTTGCAACTTGTTTCACTTTTATTTGGAAATGCATTTGATCATAAAAATTTAAAATGAAAAGATGAAGGTTTGTAGCCATACCATTTCTCAAAATGGGTCATATTATTAACATATAGAGTCAACATCCATTCGATGATATGAATTGTACAAAAAAATTGCTTCCCCCCAAAATTTAAGATCCATCTATCAATATTGCAACATACAGTGAGCTACTTCAAAATAGATCTACTTCGTCGATGGATTACTTAATCTTGTTGAGGGAATAGATTCTACCAAACAATTCCATGAGATGTGAGAAATGGATGAAATCCATCACCGAAAATCTCCATGATCAACATAATATATTTTATCATGTGATCACTATGATTTTCCACTAAGGATTTAAATTCCTTGAATTTCCCAAAGGTTAATATTTGGATTGAATAGTAAATATCCAAAGAAAGTGGGAGAATCATTAATGAAAGTGAGGAGATATTTGACCCCACCAAAAGGAGTGACCATAGTTATAGACATTCCATTATGGACTAGCTCAAGAGGATGAAAGGATTGTCTCACTAACTCCTTAGGAAAGGACTAATGATGGTGTTGTCCCTACACACAACCTTCAGAAACACCACTAGGTGGTCTAATATGTGAAAGTTCAGTTTCCATCCTAAGATGACTCATATGATGCAATGCCCCAAAATTGGTATTGGAAACCATTGTAGTGAATCCACTTTGTTTTGAAGGAGATTAATATTTCCCCAACTTATTCATATGACCCGATTCATCATAATAGATGGAATAAATGACTTTAAAACCATCATTCAATTCCTTGATAACCCATCAATTTATCCAAAAATACACCTTTTTGTTGGTGTGAGTGATACAATATATAAAAACTATACTTGGTCTTACTCCTAGAACATGAAGAGATTCTCCAAACTTGTTATTTCCAATAAGGGAATTTCCACATCCAAATATCAATAGGGGTGAGTCATTATCAATAAAAACTTCCTCTTCATTATATCTTTGTTGATAGTTAGAAAGAAGGCACTGGTGTTTTCTCATATTCCCAGTCGCTTTGGAGTCGACAATACATTATTGTGAAGAAGTGGTGGACCAATATGCATTGAAGGTCCATTAGTCTTTGTTCCCTTTATACATTGAGATAGTGAATAAAGATATTGATACTATCCTCAAAACACAAAATTTTTTGTTGAAAGGAGAAGGGAAGGGTGTGTTATGTTAAGCTTTTGAAACCCAACAACAAAATTTCAATTCCAATAATTTTACTACCCATATTTTAATTCATTGTTGATATAAAAATATGAAAATTATGCAGAAAAATTTCAGCTGAGTTTTAACACAATTTGCACAACAGAAAATGAAACCAATCACAAACACATAACACAAAATTTACTATGGAAACCCCAGTGTGGGGAAAACCAACAAAGGGGGGATTTATTATTTGGCTTCAGAGGAAAACTATAGAAAAAAAATATACATAAATCTTATAGCCCTGAAATGCCCTATCCTTCAGCTGCATGACCCAGCTAATTCACCCTATACGACCCATCTAGATTTGGACTATACTACCCATCAAGTACAACATGTATGATCTGGATACTTCGGCCTTGTACAACCAACTGAACTCAACCATGTACGGACAAAAACTCGACCACTTATCCTACTGCTGGTATGACCCAGATTCAACATCTTCATGTGTTGTTGTACGACCTACAACTCGACCTCTTCCTTACTACTGGTGTGACCTGTTGTATGACCTTCTCTCTCTCTCTACAAAATGGCCCAGCCAAGTCACCTCACTTCTAGATTCTAACTTCCCCCCTTCCTCAGCCAAATCTCCCACTTCTCTCTTAGCTCAATGTGCATCCTTACCCATCACCTCATCTCCTTTTTATCTTTTCACTTTCACTCTATTTCCCTCTTTAAGAACTTTTTCTAGAAGAGTCAAGAAATTTCATTTAAGTGAAATATTAATGTCCTAAGTGAGAAACTTAGGAAATATGAGTAATAAATCCAATAATAGTTATTTGAGTAAAAATAAAAAATCTTAATATGGATATTAATTAAATTTCTTCTGCATGCCTGGACACAAAGACCTATGGAGAGACACTGTCTAAGCTACAATTTTAACACTCCCTCTTAGAGAGGAAGGTGTTCTTCACCACCCCCAACTTGTCCTTGAAGAAAACAAACTTTCCTTTCATCAAGGCCTTTGTGAGGATGTCTACAACCTACTCATCTGTAGGCACATATTGTAGCTTCAATGTCCCTTTCTGCACATAGTCCCTGATGAAGTGAAATATGATCTCAATATTTTTGGATCTATCATGGAACACTGGATTTTCAGAGAGCTTGATGTAGCTCTGATTTTCATAGTGTATGAAAATTGTCTCCAACTCCTAGCCAAACAATCCGATGAGTATATTTTGAAGCCAAATGGATTCACATGTTGCTAAGTTGGCTTCCATGTACTTTGCCTCAACAAATCTCAACACTACTGACTTTTGTTTCATGTTGAACCAAGAAAAAACTCCTGATCCCAAGCTAAAAAATCACCTTGAAGTGCATTTCCTTTCAACAGTGTTGCCTGCCCAGTTTGCATCTATATATCCCATAAAATTCACTCCATATCCCTAGATGTAACTTAACCCATACTCATTTGTGCCACACACATACCTTAGGACATGTTTTGTTTCCACCTAATGTACTCTCCTTGGCTCAACCATGAACTGAATGAGTGTGTTAACTACAAAACATATATCTGGTCTAGTGTTGACTAGATACATGAGAGAGCCAATCAACTTCATCTATAAGGTAGGGTCCACTACCTCTGATATGGAAGCATCAATCTTCTTCCATTTGGTCGTTATGGGTGTCAACATAGGCCTACAGTCCTGAGTACCAAACCTCTTCAAAATCTCCACTTCATACTTCCCCTATCCAAGGAAAGTCTAATCGTCTCGCTGCCACACCTCTAACCCCAAAAAGTAGTGCATAAACCCCAAATCCTTCATCTCGTATTTCAAAGAAAGGTCCCTATTTCATTAAGATATGAGATTCTATGATACTATGAGAAATGGATTTTCCACATACAACACAAGAATGAGTGGCTCACCTCCAATAATGATGTAGTAGAGGTTTGAGTCCACCTCACTCTTGGTTAAGCCCATCCACTGCAATTAGTTGTCTATCCTTGAATACCACACCTTGGGAGCTTGATTGGGCCCATATAGGCCTCTCTTCAATATGCATATGTGGGAATCCATCCCCTTCACCTCAAAATCCTCTAGATGCTAAATACACACCTCCTCCTTAATGATGTCATTAAGGAAGGTCGTATTCACATCCATCTGGTGAATATTCCACCCAATCTCAAATGAAATAGAGATCATGACCCTAATCAAAGTGTACCTGGATACTAGGTGAATGTATCATCATAATCAAATTCATTTTTTTGAGAGAACCCCTTAACCACAAATTAGGCTTTGAACTTCTTTACCATGCCATATGCAACATGCATGATCTTGTAGATCCACTTCAAGCCTATCAACGATTTCCCCTCTGTCATGGCACAACCTCCCATACATCATTCTTCATGATGGAATCATATTCTTCCACCATGACATCTCACCGCACCTTCTGTTGTGATACCTCCTGAAATCTAGAAGGATCAACCTCTAACAAATCTCTCATCAAAGCCATGTAGCTGGAAAAAATTTGTGGTGCTCTACTCTCCCTGATAGAAGTTGTAGGAGAACCCACGTACTCTTGATCCTCTCTCAAGTTCTTCTCAACCCATATGGTATTCCTCCTCCTGGAATATGAGGGAGTAGCCTGTACTAGAGGAGCCTCCTACTCTTCATCTTGATCTGAAGTCTGAGCATCTGTACCTGTAACTTGTGTCTCCTCATGTTTTTGAGTTTCAATATCTTGATCCCCTGTTTCTTCTAAATCCGTATCATGAGAATTCCTAAGAGATCTATCCTCCTCTAACTTTGTTGATGATTACAGTTGTGTGAGACATCCTCCAGGACATAGAACTGAGAGAGAGCCCATGAGTTGGGTGTGTGGTTCCTATCTAAGACAAAACTGGAACATTGTGTTGGCCTCCTCCTTAGAGAGAGTTGAGATGAACTCTAGATGATTCTCCTCTGTAACACAGTGAGAAAGAAGATTTGCTGAGTTGGACGTGCCTGCGGCTGAACATAGGTGAACGTGTGAAATCCCATGAGCTAGGTGCATCTTTATGAAACATAGATGAAATGATGTATTAGCCTCATCTGAGCATAGAGTTGAGATGATGAACTCTAGATGACCCTTCTGTGTAATGCAGTGAGAAAGAAGATTTGTTGATTTGGATGTGCCTATGAATGAGCAAAGGTGAACGTGATCCTAGTGGCTGAGCACTAGTGAGTGTGATTCTCTTGTGAGACACAGTGAAATAGAGAGACATCCCAATGGATGAGCACAGATGGATGTGCCCCTAGTGGATGAGCACTAGTGGGTGTATGATATCCCTTGTTATATTATTCAAGAGTCATACTTACTTGTAACCCTATTTGTTATGTAAAGGGTACAGGTTATCCCCGCCTTAATGTAAAAGATAATTAATGTAAAAGATAATTAATATAAAAGATAATTAATGTAAAATATAATTAATATGGTAATTATTAATTATGTTTTGAGTTATTGAGTTCGACCCTATTGTGCCAATAGACACATCATTTGATGTGACAAGTATTATATAAATAAAGGTGAATCCCCATTGAGAAAACACACTTATCATTGTGCCATCTCATGATTTCAGAAGTTGTGGTATGAAATTATGAGAATTACAACACCCTCTTGTGTGCTAGGTTTGGTGATGGCGTGGGAGGTCTTTCTCTTGAAGAATATAGAAAAGGATTGTATGGGTTTTCTTCCCTTGTTGAGAAGGGTTTCCCATGATAATTCTTGTGTTCTTGTGCATGGTTATTCTTCTTGTGATCTTGGTTTATTGTAGTAGTTGTGGTTCAAGTAAAAGTTAAACAGAAAATTTAAAGAGAATGCATGATCCATAGCTCATTGAAAATTCAATATGGTATCAGAGAAGGTCTTGAAGAATACCACTTTCTCAAGATTGAAGGAAGACCATGGAATGCTAAACCCTTGCTTCTATTGCATAGAAGGAAAGGGTTGAACCCCTTTTTAAGTTTATGCGGTGAAGATACCCCACCGCTAGCTCAAGGGAAGGGTCGGACCCTCTCTAAATTTTTTGTGGAAAAGTCTTGAAGATGGCCACAGGCCTGCTAGCCTAGGCTGAGAACTGTAAGTAAGGTTGGTTGTACAAATAAAATGGTTGCATGCTTGAGAACAAGCTCATCCATAAACTGCAACAAGGGAAAGGCCCCACTAAGGCTGTCGCAGTAATACCCTAACAACATACCCTTTAATAAAGAGGGCCCATACCTCTTCTGAAGTGAAAACTAATATTTCCATAGTCCAAAATCTGAGATAGTGTCCAGATTCCTAAAATGAATGATGAGGTTGTCATCCTGTGTAAGATTTACCTCAGTCCGAGGGAAATGGAAGAGCACTTTTTTCATTTTTTGCGGGCAAACTGTGGAAAGTTAATGAGATCTGTTTTTTCTTTTAAAACTCTTATACTATCAGATCTATTGTTTTTCAAAGAAGACCGCCCATTTTGGAAGTCTCTCGAGTTCATCTTATCCACAATTCATCCAATTTATTTTGGGCAGACTAAGGGGCACCAATTGAGGGTATCCTAGGCAATTTCTGGTTGAAAATTTCATGCATGGAAGAGTATTATTTTTGGATTTTATTAGTGCTTTTTCAAGCATGGATGAATTCTCAATTGATGGACAACTCAAGTATTTTATTTTTGTGTATTGTCCTCTCCAACTATTGTTCGAAGTTGTGCTGATGTATTATTCTCTCCAACTATTGTCTGGTATTTTATGCTCTTGCCTATGATGTTCCATCTACCCCTGAAGTTCTCTCCATGGGAAATTATAATCGCTTGAAGATATTGATGAAAAGAGTGGACCAGTGAAACTTATCGAAACACAAAGTTTTAATATTGAAGATGATTTGGAGCACAGGATGGCTGAAGTATAAAATCCATTTGCAATATTATATTCTGACTTGCACAAGTTCTGTATTGCATCATTAATAGATCTGAAAGACAACAACAATGGTTTCTTGAAGTTTTTGGTCCTAAATACTTGTGCTAGCAGCTCAAGGGTATTTCATACAATCAAGACATTGGTTGAAAACAAGGAGTTTCTCATTATTACTTATGTCATCTACAAACAATAATAAATCCTTGATTACAGCCTTGAGCTACAAGGTTGATGCAGAGACTTGTATAGTACAAGGTGGCTACAAGGGAAAACAAGTTTGTTTATAGAATGTAGCAGTGGAAGGTGGCCACATAAAGCTACAACAACATAATGTGCCTTCTAGTATATGGAAAACAAGTGAGGAATGCCATTGATCATCATGACATTGACAAACAAGAAGAACCTCCATTGGTGTACACTCTCATTTATGCACTTGTATATATATTATTTGCATCATTGTCATAAGGGTACTTGCAGGAAGAAGGAAACCTTGGTGCAATCATGGATCCAAAAGGATCTCAGTGCATCCACAGGAGAAACACATTGGAAGTGAAGACTCCATGTTTGATTGTTTTAAATTATCATTCCTATAACCTACTTTTCTAAGGTTGCTACATTACAAGTAGGTGTTGTAGCTGTGACAACAAATCCTTAAAATGTTTTGATTCTAGAGATGTACTCATGAATCTCCACTAGGATATATTCTTGTATTGTTTCCTTTCGTTTGTTTTCTTGTTCCAGGCAGGTTAACAACAAAGGAAGATGCTTATCCTTTAGAATTCAGAGGGAGTCACCTGAATCAGAAGGAGTCAAACTAATTGAGAAAGAGATACATTACCTTCTTCCTCTTCAACAGTCCAGAGGGAGATAGCCATTGATACAGTTGATCCAGTTGTTCCAGTTGATATTCCTAGGGACTTTACAATAGGCCATAAAAGGCATGTCTTGGCTTGACAAACTCTGCAAGAGGAAGAAAGAAATGCATCTGATGGAAGTATCAAGAAATAAAAAATGAGACTTGTAGTCATAGGATTCTCAGAAGCAAAGGGAGTGAACTATGATGAAACTAATCGATCCAATAGCCCGATGCACTTCCATCTATAATACCATCCATGAGTTGGAAACTACATCGAATAGATAAATTCTTGATGAAGTTTGGGTTTCAACAAGAGTGTTTCTAATACAAACCTATACTATTACATTGTTGGTGATGAGAGCCTAATTTTGATGACTTATTCAAGAAGTCGTGTTGTTACAAGCAAGATTTGAATTCTGATTTCGAGATGAAGGATCTAGGTATGATGCACTACTTCTTGGGACAAGAAGTATGACAAAGGATCAATGATATTTTTCCGAAGTCAAGGAAAATATATAGTGGGGATATTAAAGAAGTTTAGTATGACAAAATGTAAATCCATGTCTACACCGATGGTGATGGATTTGACGAAAAATAATAATAATAATAAATGATGATGATTCAGACGAGATTGATCCACATGTGTACTGACAGTTGATTGGATCATTGATGTATCTGGTTTAAAATATACCTGATATATGTTATGCAAAGAATGTGCTTAGTCAATCCATGATTCATCCAAGATAGACTCACTGGATAACAATAAAGCATGTATTGAGATATATACAAGGCACAATTGGATATGGTCTGAGATATGCCTCCATTGTGAACTTGAGTTTGTAGGGATATGTCAATACAGATTGAGAAAAGAGTACAGTGGACTGGAAGAGCACATCTAGTTGTTGTTTTACTTTGAAGTTGGCCATGGTTTCCTGGTGCAGCAGGAAACAAATCTTTGTGGCCTTGAGTACCATAGAAGCAGAGTATATAGAATTGAGTGTTGCAGTCTACGAAGCAGTGTGGCTTCTGACAGATTTATTTGATCATGAGATGGATCCTATTATTACTTTTGATAGCCAGAGATGTGTGAATCTCTCTGAGAACCATGTGTTTTGTGATAGTTCGAAACACGCTGAGATAAAATATCAGAGACATGGTGCAGAGGAAAGAAGTACACATGCAATACCTTCCTACACATGAGAAGATTGCAGATATCTTCACCAAACTGCTTTCCAATACAAATTTCGAGTACTTCCATGAGAAACTGACTTGGTGGAGAATACCTCTCTAGATGAGAGGGAGTGTTAATGACTACAGCCAAGACAAATTTTGAGTACTTCCGTGAGAAACTTGGCTTGATGGAGAATGCCTACCTAGATGAGAGGGAGTGTTGATGATTACAGCTACGTGAGACATCCTCTAGGACATAGACCTGAGAGAGAGCCCCTAAGTTGGGTGTGTGGTTCCTATCTGAGACAGAACTAGAAAATTGTGTTGGCCTCCTCCTTACAGAGAGTTGAGATGAACTCCAGATGATTCTCTTGTGTAACATAGTGAGAAATAAGATATGCTAAGTTGGATGTTCATATGGCTGAACACAGGTGTGTTATATTCTTTGCACGAGTAGTAGTGTCTGAGCGCCTGCGCCGGGCGTGCAGGGGGGTAAGAGGGGGGCGGAGCCCCCCGCGCGGGGGTTCGGGGGCAGCGCCCCCGAAATTTTTTTTTTGGGCCGACATATTTTCGCCGGGCCGACATATTTCCGGGACCACATGATATTAGGTGGTTTTCGGCACATGGTTTTTGCTGATGGTTTTCTATTTCTGGTTAAGGAATTAGGGTTTTGGACTAATCCAGGTCATTGGGTTAGGGTTTTGGATGCCGCTGGATCCTATATGTATATTGTATTGTAAACAATGTAACACAATGTGTATCAATATAATATATGTTGGTTTTCCCGGTTTGGGTTTCCAGGTGAAAAAATCTCTGTGTAATGTTTGTATTTTCCATTGTATCTTTTCTGTTCTTTTCTGAATATCAGTTTGCAGTAGATATTGTACAAGGTTAGAAGTTACATTTGGTATCAGAGCTTTGTTGGCTTCAGGGGGACGCCTTTGTCATCAATGGTTTGGCTCGGGACTGTGATAAGCCTTGTTACAGTGGGAGATCTGCGGTATTGTTTTTCAGGTGAAAAGAAATGGCAAGCAATTCGAAGATG
>ML794959.1:223008-233961 GCA_009831015.1 Picea engelmannii
TTGCTGCCCTGGATTGTTGACTATGTAACCCTGTAACCCCCTGTGTGCAAAGAAAACAACAAGTGGGAGAATGTTGGGTATGTGTTATATTCTTTGCACGAGTAGTAGTGTCTGAGCGCCTGCGTCGGGCGTGCAGGGGGGTAAGAGGGGGGGTGCAGGGGGGTTCGGGGGCATCGCCCCCGAATTTTTTTTTTTTGGGCTGACATATTTTTGCCGGTTTTGGGCCGACATATTTCCGGGACCACATGATATTAGGTGGTTTTCGGCACATGGTTTTTTCCGATGGTTTTCTATTTCTGGTTAAGGAATTAGGGTTTTGGACTAATCCAGGTCATTGGGTTAGGGTTTTGGATGCCGCTAGCTCCTATATGTATATTGTATTGTAAATAATGTAACACAATGTGTATCGATATAATATATGCTGGTTTTCCCGGTTTGGGTTTCCAGGTGAAAAAATCTCTGTGTAATGTTTGTATTTGCCATTGTATCTTTTCTGTTCTTTTCTGAATATCAGTTTGTAGTAGATATTGTACAAGGTTAGAATTTACAAGGTGAACGTGTTAAATCCCATGGGTTGGGTGCATCGTTCTGAGACTGAGATGAAATGATGTATTAGCCTCCTCTGAGTAGAGAGTTGAGATGATGAACTCCATATGACCCTCCTGTGTAGCGCAATGAGAAAGAAGATCTATTGAGTTGGATGTGCCTGTGGATGAGCACAGGTGAACATGATCCTAGTGGTTGAGCACTAGTGAGTGTGATTATCTTGTGAGACACAGTGAGATAGAGAGACATCCTTGTGACTGAGCACAGATAGATGTGCCCCTAGTGGCTTAGCACTAGTGGGTGTATGAGATCCCTTGCTATATTATTCAAGAGTTTGAATTACATATAACCATATTTGTTATGTAAAGGGTACAGGTCGGCCCCACCTTAATGTAAAAGATAATTAATGTAAAATATAATTAATGTAAAAGATAATTAATATAAAAGATAATTAATGCAAAAGATAATTAAAATGGTAATTATTAATTATATTTTGAGTTATTGAGGTCGGCCCTATTGTGCCAATAGACACATCATTTGATGTGACAAGTCTTATATAAATAAAGGTGAATCCCCATTGAGGAAACACACTTATCATTGTGTCATCTCATGATTTCAGAAGTTGTGGTTTGAAAGTATGAGAATTACAACACCCTCTCGTGTGGTAGGTTTGGTGATGGTGTGGGAGGTCTTTCTCTTGAAGAATATAGCAAAGGTTTGGCTGGGTTTTCTTCCCTTGTTGAGAAGGGTTTCCCAGGATACTTCTTGTGTTCTTGTGCATGGTTATTCTTCTTGTGATATTGGTTTACTGCAGTAGTTATGGTTCAAGTAAAAGTTAAACATAAAATTTAAAGAGAATGCATGAGCCATAGTTCATTGAAAATTCAACAAACTTCACATCCCTTCTGTAAAATGTCTTGCTCAATGTAGGAATATAGACTCGGTATGCCTTGGAAGTTTCACTGTATCCAACAAAGATGCCATTCTCAGTAATGACCTCGATCTTCATCCTCATCTATGAGGGGCATGACAGTAGACTAGGAATCCAAATATCCAGAAGTGTCCAACCTATGGTTTCATCCTTATAAAGACAACCTCAGGAGTCTTTCTCCCCAACACCCTGTGAGGACTCCTGTTATGTATGTAGACTGCAGCATTGCAAGCCTCTACCCTTAAAAACATAGGTAGATCATGATCATATAACATTTCCTTTGTAGCCCCAACTATGGCCCCGTTCTTTCTTTCTTCCGCCCCATTCTGTAAAGGGTTGTACGAAGCAACAAAATCCCTATTTATCCCAACACCTACACAAAATGGCCTTCGAGGTATACTCACCTCTATTATCAGATCTCATTGTATTGATCTCTCTCTCCGTCTGGTTCTCCATAAGGGCTTTGAACTCTTGGAACCAACTGAAGACCTCATCCTTGGTCTTCATGAAATAGATTCAAGTCTTCCTGGAATGGTCATCAGTGAAGGTCAAATAATACTTGTAACACTCAAGGATACCGAAGACATGGGCCGACATACGTATGAGTGTATAAAAACTATAATGTCCCCTTATCTCTTGTCACTGTTTGGGAAATTTGTTTTGGTATACTTCCCCATAACACACCCTTTTCATACCTCATGATGCTCTGTTCTGAATTATGGAAGGCCTGTCACTATCTCCTTGACCACTTTGAGTGCTACTTGATGCAAACGAGCCATCCTCCTATGTCGCAACCCTGTCATGTCACAAGTGTTTCTCACCAATGCTTGAGCTGGCTTGAAATCGAATCTTATACAACTTCTCTTTCCTGAATCCAATTACTTTGGTTGTCTTGGATTACTTGGACCAAATGTACACTCTCCCATCCTAGAATGTGACCATGTATTCCTTGTACTTCAAGGCTGGAACATAAATTAGGTTCTTTGTCATCCCCAAAACATATAACACGTCTTTCACCATCAGTGGCTTCCCAGAATCCCTCTGAAATGTGACTGTCCTGTGGCCTACTGCCTGATACTTGGCATTATTTCCCATCTCAATGTAGAGGTCCATCTCCTCCTCCTTCAGGCTAGATAAGTAATCATTCACTCCATTCATGTGACTAGAGGAACCACTACCAATCTACCATACTCCACTACTGACTGAACTAGAAAGACATGCAATGAGTGAAAAATTATTCCCAAAATGGCTGCAAAATCATCGACTTCTATTGAAACTGAAGCCACCATCTGTGAATTATCGATGCCCTTCTTCTTGTTTGGGCACTAGCTAGCAAAGTGTCCTGGTTTGTGACAATCAAAACATTTCACTTTTCTTATGTCCTTTCTCTTCCCTTTGAATTATGACCCAAACTTGAGATTTTCTTGGCTCTGGTTTTTACCTTGCCTGCTAGGGAAATATTCTCCTCATCTTCAATCTTTGGCTATATTTCATGTGAGGACCCAAATCGCAGCTCCTCCTGATTAAAATTGTTCCACAACCTCTCTCAGTTGGGGAGTTTCTCCCGTGCTACTACTCCTCGGAAAAACACGTCCCACTACTTGGTGAAGCCATTCAAGGCTATTCTCACTAGCTCAGTCTCATACAAGACTTCCCCTACCACTGCCAACTTATCTCTGATCTAAGTTAACTTGGTGAGGTAGGATGAAACATTTTCACCACTGGCCATCTTGGTGGTCTTGAGTTTCTCTCTGAGCATCATCTTTCTTCTCTGGTTGTATGATTAGTATAGTTTGGTCAGATATTCCCACATCTCCTTGGTTGTCTTCTTCCCTGACAGGTGAGGAATGATATGGTCCTTCACCCCGTCAATAATAATCCTTATTTCCTTCACATCATTCTTGATATGAGATGCAAGCTGTGATGGATCAACTAGGGGTGTTGGGGTTACCTCAAAAAACTCCCATAACTTCTACTCTTCTAGCACCAGAGCTATGCGCTCTCTCCATGAATTGAAGTTAGAATCACCCTCCAATATGTCCTCAAATCTCAACCCTGCATTTTCCATTTTAACTGCTACCCTAGCTCATTCGCCCTGCTGATAATTTGACCTCCTCTGTTTGTTTGACTCCTGAAAACACACTTGGTTTCTATATTCAGAGGTTGAGCTCTGATACCATGTTAAACATTTGAAACCCAACAAAATTTTTTTAATGCCAATAATTTTACTACCCAAATTTTAATTCATTGTTGATAAAAAAATATAAAAATTTCAGCTAAGTTTTAACACAAATTGCACAGTAGAAAATGAAACCAAGCACAAACACACAATTTTTACACTAGAAACCCCAGTGTGGGGAAAAAAACAGAGAGGGGATTTATTATTTGTCTTCAGAGTAAAATTACAACAATAAAATATACAAAAATCTTACAGACATGAGATGCCCTCACTTTCAATTGTATGACCCAACCAAATTCGGCGTGTACGACCCAACCAGATTCATCCTGTACAAACTATACGACCCAACAAGTACAACCTATATGACCTTGATACTTTGGACATGTACAACCAGCTGAACTTGGCCATGTACGACCAACAACTCAACCACTTTTCTTGTTGTTGGTATGACCCAAATTTGACCTCTTCCTATGCTATTGTACAACCTGCAATTTGGCCTCTTCCTTGTTGTTGGTACGTCCTATTGTATGACCCTCTCTCTCTACATAATGGCCCAACCAAGTCACCTCACTCCCAACTACTAACTTTCCCTCTTCCTCAACCAAATCACCCTCTTCTCTCTCAGCTCAATGTGTGTCCTTACCCATCACCTCAACTCCTTTTTATCTTTTCAATTTCACTCTATTTCCCTCTTTGAGAAATTTCTAGAAGAGTCAAGAAAGTTCACTCAAGTGAAATATTAATTTTCTAAGTGAGAAACTTAGGAAATTTGAGTAATAAATCCAATAATAATTATTTGAGTAAAAATTAAAATTTTTGATATGGGTATTAATTAAATGTCTTTTGCATGCTTAGAGACAAAGGTATAGGCATAAACACCTTCCAAGCTACAATTTTAACATGATATTCTAGAAGAGCATCGTTCTGCACAAAAACTCCCCTTATACTTGCTAAAAAACCAAAAAAAGGAAAAAATAGGGGGGTGCTAGAAGAGAAAGGGTTGAAAACCTAAGCATAGATTGTTCTCTATAAAACAATATTGAAAAACCCTTGTTGTCAATGTTGAACAAATTTACAACAATACTGGATAGAGTAGGAATAGTTCATATTAGCTCTAATACCATGTTGATATCATAAGGATATAATAGATTTATGTTGAACATTTAAACAAACCCTAATTAAATAAAGTAAACCCAATATATTTATAACAATGATTAATATAATATAGATCACAAAAGATATTACTCATACCATAGTGCACCAAAAAGAGATCAACCATAACCAAGAACAACTTCCATGAGCAAAACAATTCTTTTAGGAGTGCCCTTAAGAAAATAATGAAGAACATATCCACTTTATGAGATGATATAAATTAGGAGAGTAACCTTGTATTTATACACATCATTTAGGGTATGGTGTCAGTCGCAAGAGGATGACTAGAACGACCTAGTCAAAAATAGAAAAATACAATAAATGGGTTAATTAGATACCCATGTGTGGGATCCATAAATCTATTAATAAAATAGTACAATGGATCGACATATGACATTAAGTGAAGATTAACCACATGATCTCAACATCCTTGATACCATCTATGTTTTAGATATTAAAGACATTTGAAAAGTGATTGTGTTAAAAAAATATGGGTTCAAGCTAGTAAAAAATGTTAAGTTTCGACTTTCACAACATACTTAAAAATTGAGTTTAATGAATGGTATAGATGTGGTGAAGAGATGATGCAATATACATAGGAGAGAGGTGAGGATGGTGATGGTTGTATGAACAATCCTACAACTGTGCAAACCTTTTCTAATATGGTGGGAGGTTATACGGGCCTTCGTGCAACCACACAACATACTAATCGACATTTTGGTAAAGGTGTGGATGGGAAACAACTTTAGATCGTTGCTTATGCTATTGGTTTTGTAGGTGTAGGCATTTGTGGGGGCATACAAGATGGTTTTCTCAATCAACATGTACAAATACAGATTTCGTAGGAAAGGCAACTTCCGATTTAGTAGGTACATTGGCTATCACAGTGGAGAAATAAACTATAATATATTGTACAACTTCTAGACAATTTTTCCCATTCACTAGAAACTCTAGGGCTAAGAGCTTTGAAGTCAAACATTTTTTTTAAAGATAGGATCCGGGGTTTAATGGATGGTAGAGATAATGTTTACAAATGGTGTGATACACCTAGGGAAAATGTTCTACCATAGTGCATTTCCTTGAACAACTATGATAATGATGGTTCAATGAAAGTGGTGGTGTTCTTTTTGAATCCTAAATTCTCAGGGATATTAACTCCTAGTGAAGTCTTTAGAAGAGTGCCCTCCTATTTAATCTTAGGGTAAATTGTCCAGTAAAGAGGATGAGTTGGTAGTAAGTCTCAGTCAAGATTCAAATGATTCTCTTAATTCCATGACTATTGATGCATTGATGGCTATTGAGGGACCAAAAGAGTCCATAGTTACCTCCCAGGACAATCCCAAGAAACCTAGTGTGGTCTCAAAGTTAGAGTTTGTTGAGGTTCCTCCTCAATATTCAAATCATATGATTCCCATGCCATTGCTAGATTTGAAACATTTTAATTTTTCTTGGAAAATGATAAAGAGTATTTTAGCGATGTATCCATTTGGAGACTAGGGGGGATTATGTTTTTCCCAAGTAAGATGTCAGATGAAGCAACTTTTAACTAGTGGTGTTTTCTGAACTGGGAGGATAAATGGATCTCTTTGAATTCATATTGGTGATTGGGGTCAAAGTATGTGCACCTCTTATTTAACTCAAATGTTGCAAACACCCATGTGTTATAGTTTGGTATTTGAAATATTT
Source organism: Picea engelmannii (assembly GCA_009831015.1). Lineage (NCBI taxonomy): Eukaryota > Viridiplantae > Streptophyta > Pinopsida > Pinales > Pinaceae > Picea > Picea engelmannii. The sequence continues at coordinate 229,503 of ML794959.1, forward strand.
TGGGTATCCTTTCTTAGGTTTAGTCTCGGAGAGCCTATTTCAACCTCAATGATCATGTCTAGGAACATTACCTACTCGAATTGAAGTTTCCTGCCCTTCCAACTAACTTGCATCAATTTGTTGATCTATTTTCCCATCAAGTTGGTAAGTTTTTTATTCCACATGGTCATAGGAATCCTCTTGTTAAAAACCTCAAGTGTGTATGGAGGTGGATATCAAGCGGAAGTTTCATCTCTTTATTTATGTGTGCACAATTCATGGTGTTCGTTTGCAGAAGGTTCACTACATGAATTTTATGAATTCATGCTTTGTGTGTTAGGGTCAAGACTACCTAATTTGAGATTTCCCTCTTTGAAAACCCCACTTGAGTAGGGTGGTTAGAAATGGTGGTCGTTATGTCCCTCCCTCTTCCAACGACCCATGGACTGGTAGAACCTCAATATCTTTTGTTTCAGGTGTTGGGGGTGGAGGTATTTTAGGAAATGGAGGTACTTAAATAGGTGGTGCTAGTGCTAGTGGTTCTATTACTAGTGTCACTAATGTTGGTTTGGGTGGTGGAAGTTCTAGTTTTTCTAGTCTAGGTGTAGGTGGTACAAACTTAGAGGTGTCATGTTCTAGAGGATATATATTGGGGGTGTTTATTTAGATGATATTGGTTACATTGGTTTAGTTAAGGCCCTAAGTAACCTCCTTGGGGAAGTGAGACTTCATTAGTGGTGGGAATGCCTAAGGTACCTCGAAATCTTAGTTTGGTGATCTTGGGTGATTCAACCTCTTTTGAGTCAATTGACATGGATATTGAGTCTAGTTGGTAGGTCAAAACAAACAAGCGAAAGGTGGTCTCTTCTCTTTCCCGTGTGGAAAATATTGTTGGGGATATTATTACACAACCCCAACATAATTCCTATAAGGATGCAATGTTTCAATCGTTTGGTTTGGATGGATTTAAGATGCACAACTAGTTTAGTAGTGTAGGATTTATCTTCCCTTAGAATGAAGCTCTCCCTATTGTCCTAGAAAATTTATGGGATGACACTTACCAATAGAAATATGTTTGTGTGAGTTTTGTTGCAGTGTTTCTGATCAGATGTGGTCTTCTTATTGAAGGTCAATTCCGCTAGTTTTGAGCTTCAAAACAAAGGAACTATTGTTGGAATGGCCCTCTTTGGAATTCAAATACTTTCCAAGGAAGTGGAGATGTGGTAATTACCCTATCATTCTCTTTACCTATTTTTTTATTTGTGTCTGGATCGAACTCGAAGGATTGGTGTGTTTGGGAATCCATTTTGGTTCAGGATCATGTGATAGGTTTCTTTTCAATTTATGCTCCTACTCAAGAGGGGGAGTTGCAAGCTTTGGGATTGGATGACTTCATCTCTTCTTGATGCAGAGTGTATTGTTAGTGGGGATTTCAATATGGTGGACTAGGACGAGGATAGATGTGGGGCTTCAAGGTTGGTGGTTAGTTTCTTAAAGAAGCATGATTGGTGTTGTTGCAAAGATTCTCTTCAAAATTTTGACCCAAGTTGAAAAAAAAGGGGTTGGATTATGGTGGTTAGTACAATTTGTCTAACTATTAACAAGGTCAAGAAAGGGTTCAAAAACAGTTGGATCATTTCTTTGGGATATGAGATGATATGACTTTTTATAGCAAACAAATCCATCCTGTTGATGTGATTTTACAGGTGACCAACTTAGATCATTTGTTGATTTAGATCGTGATTTCTTTGGGACAATCTATTAATTTGTTCCCTTATTCATTTTTAATGTTGAATGTATCCCATTTGGAATTAGATGATTTTAAGGCCCTTATTAAAAAAAATGAAACCTTTCCCCTCAATTTTTTGGGGATCAAGGTTGGAGTCCGCTATGTTCCATATGGTTAAGTTCATCAGAGGTTGGGGTAGTTTTGACATGGGAAGAGTGCCCTTCAATAGACATTGGTACTCCTCAGTATAAAGTCCCAATTAGACCTCACATTGTTTAGGATAGGAGATCCATTTGGAATTTGGCCCAATAACCATTACTAAAATCATTGAGTTGTGATGATTTAAATGCAACATGATAATGTAATATGAAACTAATCTAAGTACAAAAAATAAACTTCTTTGATCTATCCTTGCTAGGAGAAAACTAATATAAGCAAATAGAAATTAAATCATAAATTCCTGCTTGCACTTCCAAAAATAGTTAGCTATTAGAGAAAATAATAAACTCATAAATAATGAATGATAGAGGTGAACATATTAGTTTGAAACAACAAGTCGTTCATAATCCTCTATTTAACAACTCATAAAAATAATATCAGAAAGAAATTAAAAATAAAATCCATAAACTTACAAAAGAATAGTCCACACATGAATGATATAGCCTTACATCGGTGAAGATGACAATAAAAAACTAAAAATAATCCACAACAAGAATATCACACAACACCAATTACTTCACCTCCAAAATGGCCATGAGGGCTTATTCTCATTAAAACTATCAGATATATTTCCTCAAAATTACAAGAAGCAAGATCCCCTTTCGACTAGGAACTCTTGGGTATATATAGCTAATGAGTTGCAACCATTTCCTAGGAAAGTTACAACCATTTCCTGGGAGTCCCAAGATATTTTTCCTCCATCAGATGCTAAAGTAAACAATAGTATGGAGGGCCATTGTTAGCTCAAAAATTGGTGACACACTGAATGAAACCATAAATATCTATGCAAAACCATATGACAATTATTAGTTCTATTATACACAAATTTTACCTTGATCTAGCATTTAAGCTTCAACTCAACGAGTCACACTACACCTTTTCTTTTAGATCAACTGGATGGGTGTTCATTTCTAGTTTGGGTAGATCACTAGTTATGACTGCAAGGTAGGAGTTTGAAGATCATTATGTAACTTAATACTACTTTAGAGGCCAATATAGTATCACAAGGTTATATCATACAAGGAATGTTGAAAAGCTTGAGGTAATTGTTTCCATTCTCTGTTGTTGCTCCACTGCCAACAAGCATCCATAGCCCCAACATAGTTACCTCGGTATGAAAATCCTTTTTCAATTGCCAACGAACATCCATAGCCACTATAGAGAAAAAAACTTGTCCCACATGATCTAAAATTCCTTTCCCAATCCTTTACCTTTAACTCAATTTCTTTTTCTTTTCTCTTAGAGAAAGGTGGATGGGGGATCTCACGAATCTTTTAAAGGCATCTGTGATGATACCTATAGTGAAAATTATTTTAGATGTGCATGCTTAATGATGAGCACTTTCCTCACATGTAATACCCTAGGAACTCCATAAGATTTTGTGTAAGATGCAAACCATTATTAGATGTGTGAACACAACCTTAGAGAGAGGAAGTCCCGAGTTTCTCATAGCCATCCATTGTCTAGGAAGTGTTCTAACACTAAGTCTGAATTTCAAGCACTAAATTGAGGTAATGAAAAAAGAATAACAACTAGTTTCCTAACTATTGGGATGGGAGTGGATTTCCATGATTTTGACGAGATGCATTCAAATATCATTAAAGTAAGAATAACATTAGCAACAAGTGGTTTATTTATGAAAAAGGAAGCAATAGGCCATTGTTGGAAGAGGAATTAGCTAAGAAAAGAAAATAACTCAAAAGTAAATAAAGAAATGATCAAACTCAAATCAAGCAATAAAATGAACATAATTCAAATTCCAAATTTGAAAAGAAATAAAAGGAAAACTACTTATGTATAAGTTATTTTCCCAGAGACAACTAACTGAAGTATTATTTCAGGATTTGTCCATTGATAGGAAGGAGATCTAATTCTCCAGACCAAGTTTCTACACTACCAAAAAAGGACCAAGCCACAATTATTGGAATATAGAATGTTTTCCTTTTCCTCCATGTGGCTTATCCCATTTCAACACAAGATATCCCACTTGGAAGTCCTTATCTCTTGCATATTTCTTTTCCAACCATATTTTAATGGTATGTTGATGAGAAACACATTTCTTCTTTTTCTTCTCTCTTTCTTCTTCAAGCTTAAGTAAGGTATCCACCCTCCTTTGGATGACAGGACAATTATGCCCACATGAGGTTTGAGATAACTGGAGAGATGGAAAAAAAATATTTGGGGGAAGGATGGATTTTTTCCCTAGACTAATAAGTAGGGAGATATTCCCAAATAGTCTTTTTGGGATACTTTTTTAGGTTAGAGAGTATTGGGTAAGGCATTGTGCTAGTTTATCTGATGATCAACTATAGTTTTTTTAAGGATACATGCCAATTTTTTATTGGTGGATTTAGCTAAACCATTTCCTTACTATTGATACTGAGAGGGAGGTGAATCAGTATCAAGTACAATTTAAAACCTTTTTCAACTTATACTTAAACCATTAAACTATATCCAATGAGCAATGAACAATAGTATAAGAGTTACACCAATACACCATAATACACCATGCACAATATATGAGAAATAATC
>ML794959.1:256944-274832 GCA_009831015.1 Picea engelmannii
TGTACTTCCTTCTTCAATTCACTTTGTCATCTTCAAAAATTCATTTCTCCTCAACCATGAGGATCCACGTGACGTGCCACATACCACCAGAAACAACATGATGTATACTATCCATCCATGGGTGTTGTATCTACATGTGCATTCTCCTTCATGTCCAAATACCTTCATCAATATTGCGGTCCAAAACCCATGACTAGGGTTGACATCAATGACAACAACCAATCTTCCAACACTTACAGGTAATAGTCAGTTGTATATTGTAAAATGATTCTTCTATCTAAGGAAATATAAGTTAATTTCAAAGAATAAAAGTATGTAGCATTATCAAAGACAAGGGTAATTGACACATCCGACCTAGTGATCATATGCTTCTCTAGAAAATGGATTACAACCTCTTCATTTACTTTTGTCAATGGTAAAACCTCAATCCATCGTGTGAAGTAGTATATATTGTGGTCGGAATGTATTGATGTTGTTTGGAATAATGTGGGTTGATTTTTCCAATGATATTTAGTCCCCATTGCTCAATTGTTCATCAACAAACACAAGTTTTATAGGGACTACAAATTTATTCTCTTGTCCAATGAACTTTTAACATATCTTGCATTTATGGGTGTAAGATTGAGAATCCTTGAAGACTATTGGCCAATAATATCCAACCCTTAATATCTTGTGTGTTGTAGTTTTATCGGAAAAGTGTTCTCCCGCAGGTCCATCATGTAATTACGTGAGGATTTTGTCAGCATCCTACTTCTCAAGGAACCTACGAATTACACCATCATAGTTTTTTCAGAGTAATATGTCATTTACAAGATGGTATTGGAAAGATATAATCCTTAAGGACCTTTTCTATTTGGAATTCAAGTGACTTGGAGAATTCCCTTGCTACAGATACTATTTGAGATCATTATACCGAGTTAGACTAAGCATGCATGTAAAGAATTTCCTAAATTTCAAGCATGTATAGTGATATCTCATTTTCCTGGACTTCTTTGGATGAATCAAATAGATCCAGTGATTATGATGCTAACTTGCATAGGCCTTGTCCTTTGACGATAGTGGCAAGTTCGAACTAAAGGTCTCATTCTTGGATGGAAGTCATCCAATTTCCTCTTCACTCATCGAGTTCCTTTTGAACATATAGTGACCTCATTGTCGGGTGAGACACTATTACCTTACTATTTTTTTAGGATAAAGGGTCTGAATTGTTTGATTGCCTTGTAAATAGTGAAATCTTGTTTATCAATTGTTGGGTAATTCAACTCAACCCCTTGTAAACTAGTGCTCATGAATGAAATTGGTCATTCATTCCCTTGCTTATATTTTTGAGTGAGAGCTACTCTAAGGAAATGACCGGAAGAAAATGTATACAACAATAAATACTTACCAAAGTCCAGCTTGTGTAATGTTGGAGCTTTTACTATTGAATCCTTCACTTTGTCAAATGCTTCCTTTTCAACATAGGTCCATTTAAATCGAAAATCCTTCTTGAATCTTAAACCTTTTTCAATGCAATAAAATGAAAATGAGTATTTATATTCTCTCTCATCCATATCTATGTTTATTCTCATATGTTGAAGAGGTTTTACAATTTTTGAAAAATCAGTCATAAATCTTTGTGCAAAGCTTATCTTTTAGAAGAAAAATCACCTGGACTTCTTACTATTGGGCATAGGGATTTGCATGATAGTTTCAATTGTTTTTGGGTCTACAAATTTTTTATCTTTATAAATGAAATGCCTAAGTAACATTCCTTTTGCAACAACAAAAATTCTTTAATTTTAATTCAATGATATACTGTATTTTCTACACCATTCAAAGATTTGTTTCAGATGGTGAGGGTGGTTTGATGTCCTCTTGGAATAAACTATAACATATCCTTAAAATTCCATATAGCATGACGGAAATCCCCCGCCATGTTTATTAATCCTAATGGCATCTCGTGGTAGTCGAAATTTCCCCACTTTGCACGAAAAGTGGTCTTCAATCAATCAGGCTCAACTACTAAAAGCTAGTTGTAGCTGAAAAACCCATCTAATAGAGAAAAAAAATTAAAAACCATAGATGATTTGAAGGATCTACTCCATTGGAGGAATATGATAATTGTGTTTGTCAAACACCTAGTTCAAATTTAAAAAATATACACAAATTATGTTTTCTCTTGATTTCTTTCTTACATGAACTAGATTAGCTACCCACACTAAATGGTGAACCTTGAATAAGATATTGGCATCAAGAAGATTCTCCAGTTCCTTTTGTATCAAAGGTTCCATTGTTGGGTGATCTTTACACAATTTATGTTGAAAATGTCTTCCACCTTCCTTAAGAGGTACAATGTGTTGGACGAGCATGGTATCATAAGTCTTGAAATCCTCACACATCTAGGAAAATGCATCCATGTAATTCTTAAATAATTGGATGAAAGTCTACTTTTCATCATCAATGCAACATGTTCCCAAATTGATGAATTTGAGATTCTCCTTAATACCGAAGTTGATTAATATGTGCATCATAGTTTTTCATCTTTATGTTGACAATTGATCAAAATTTGGATTGTAATTCGAACAAATTTTACAGAGTTAGCACTCCTTTGGGTATTGGGTTACTTCTGGGCTCATGGGATTCAATGCTACATTTATGTGCATATTTTTCATGTTCCTCATACTCAATGAAATCTTTAAAAGTGCCAACATTAGTGAGAAACTTTGTAATATGCTCATCATCATTGAACACCTTGCAAATTGTAATGTTGTCTTGCAAAGAAGACTTGAAAATCAATTCAATAGAAAAATTTATATTTAATGAGGCCAATATTGAAGCTGCATTTGCTAGAGTGTCTGCATCAAAATTTTGTGAACGAGGAATAGAAGTAATATTAAATGCTTCAAAATTATTGATTAGCTTCCATACTCTTGTTGGTAACCTTTTAAATATGGGGATAGAAAATGTATAGAATTCTTTACCCGTCTGACAATAATTTCAGAACCACCAAACACCTTTAAACATTTCACCTTGGGATCAATAGCTTTATTCAAACCTTGAACCAAGGCCTCATATTCTACATTTTTGTTGGTGCATTCAAATTCTAATCAACATGAGATTAGATATTTCCACTTTAGTGGGTTTATTAAAGTGAAACCTACCCTAGTTCACGCTTGTGACCTGGAGCCATCAAAGATCAAAGTCTAAATGCCAGTACCTAGATCTAAGTTAGTGGAACTAGTACTAGCTGTTTCTAATATTATACAATCATTTGCATCAATCTGGGTGCAATGAAGGAGTTTGAACTACTTATCTAGTTGCAAGGGTGATAACTGAGCTGCATAACACCCATAGTTAGTTTCCAAAAAATAATTGCCCAATAGAGAATGAGAAAAGTTTATTGGTTCATTCTGACCTTCCAACTATGTGGAAATATGTTTCATGAGGGCTTCGCTATCAACCCTTATTTGATTCATTCGTCTCTTGTAAGGAAACCAAAAATGAGATCAGTCAGTAGGAAAATATCCTTAGATATTTTGTGACCAATCCATACTCAGTTGTAATCAATATGCTTCAGGAATATCAACCACTACAATATCAATGACTTGACATACCATGGGGTCTAAGGCTAGCCTAATCATTACATATTTTAGTTCACACATGACTTTCACATCAAATCTATCTAATTGAATGATCCTAGTAGTGCATTTAGAAGGAACGTAATTTATTATTTGATAGATAGAATAAGGCATTACATTGATTGACGCTCCCAAATATACCAAACAATTGTGCACATTGTAATTGTATATTTCAAAGGTTCGTAGAAAAGGCAGTGTCTGTGATTTAGAGTGTGTGACTATACTAGTTGCATTTATGGTTGCTCTAGGTGTTGTTTTATCTTCCTGCTTGTTTTCTGTGGGTTTGGGGTTATTCTCAAGAGTAGCAATGGTTTTCTACTGTGATCTAGGAAGAGAATTGAATGTATTATAGAGTATATCTCTTTGTTGTGGTAAATTAAAGATGGCAAACATGGTAACATTATCTTTTGTATTCTTCATGTCTTATATGACATTGTATTCCATGGGTTGCATGGTAGGAGTATTTTCTAATGTCTTTCTATTTTCTTTAGTGTTGGTTGTGTATTTTGATTAAGGGGCAAAAACACTACTTTGAGTCTAGGTGTGAGGTGTGACCTTTATGTAAATCAAAGTTGGCTTATCAGGAAGAGTGGCATTAGGACAAGTCATTTACTCCTCAAGTTGTAGCTTTTTGGAGTAGGTTCGATGGCCTAAGAATCTCCTAAGAATACTTATCCTACAACTTCACTATATAAATCAATACTAGAGGAACATGGTTGACCCTATAGTTGTGTCTCCTTCTTATGTGGTTTCTACAATATCAACCTCTTGTGCTAACTTCTTAGAAAGAGATTGTTGGTCAAGCAAATAATTAATGACCAAGGCCATTGAATTGATCCATTGTGGAAAAGTATTCTCAGAATGATTTTTTTGATGGTATGTGTAGAAATGGTCCATTCATACTTTATCTATATTTAGATTCAAATTTGAGGCCGTTGGAGGCTATATTGGTTATATCCCCTTTTACGAAAGGGTTAGAAAGGTTTGTGATTTAATTGTTGATGTTTTGGTAGTTGTAGGAGGTACTTTCCCTCCTAGATGACCTTTCTTATATGAGAAGAAGATTCTGGAAGCAAGAGAACCATTGAACAGATGTGGAAATACCCCAGAAGAGAAGTTGGCCCAGGAGAATGAAGTGACACCTTTCCAAAAGAGAAGTCGGCCCAGTAAAGAAGACATGAAATCTATAAATAGGAGGTGCCTTAGCTCATTTGGACACACTCACTCACACTCTCTCATCTACATAGAAGCAAGGCATAAGTCTAAGGAAGGTGACGCAGTAGCTGCAATGGCAGAGATTCTTCTTGTTCAATCTTTCTGGTATTTTTCTCTTGTGCGCTACTCCTGGAAAAGGTGCGCTACCTTGGTATTGTGTTGTTGCTGCAGCTGGGGTGGTATTTCTGGTTGTACCTTGAGCTAGCCTTTATGCTATGGTTTCTCTATTAATTCATGATTGGACTTTCTTTGTGAACATAATCTATCTAAGAAAGGTTGTTGGGTTTTTCACCCATTTGGGGTTTTCCCAGGATAAATCTCTTGTGTTCTTTTGTCTCTTGTTTATGTTGTTATAGATCAGTACATGATATATATAAGTTAATGTTAAATCAGTAAAAGAACATTGGTAACTCTAATGCTCTGTAAATAAATAAAATCTAACATTAATGTCCCTCCCCTCGATTTATTTTTAAGGTCAACAAATTCATTGGATAACTTCTTTACCAACTAGAGGACACTTTCTATATTTGTAGGTTTGGTCAATAATAGGGGTTTCTTCCCTACAGTTACAACCTTGTTATCTTCCCCTCTCGAGTTCCCTCCTAATGCGAATATCTCTTTCTTTTCCTTCTTAACTTATTCCAAATTTTCTGCTAAAGTAATTTTACTGGTTCTTTTGATGAACATGGCAATAGGGTATGCAAAGAAGACATGTAATACTACACCACTATTGCCTTAGCTAGTCGAGCGTCAGGAAATAATTTGTTGAGGATGGTGGTGAAGCGTTTATTAAAATATCTAATCCTTTCTTTCTTTTCCATTTTAATTGTGATTATTTCTATAGAAAATGTGGTAGGATTTTTCCCTTTACCAAATTTACTAAGGAATTCCCTTTCAAAAAAATTTCCATCCCCTGATGGAGTTGGATGGTAGACTGTAATACCAAGTATATGATTTATTTTCAAGTGTGAGGGAACAATATACAAACTACATCATTTCTCTTGAAATCCATAATCCTTACAGTTAAATATAAATTCTTAATGTGATCTTCATGAACACACGATTTATTAGGGTCAAAATTGGGTAAAATATTATTGGGATGTTTGGGTAGGTTGTGCATCTATCCTCTCAAGTTCTGATCCATTTGGGGAATCCATGCAATAATGTGAGGTTGATTCTCTGCCATTGGGTTAAAATTTTCACAGACTATGTCATTTGGTTTAGACTCGAAGGATGAAGATCAAGGTCAGTCTGAAGGTGATGGTAGAATATGATCCAATGGGGAAGGGATCTCCTGCAAGGGCATGTTCTACTAAATCTTCAACTAAATCCACAATAATTACTTGAGGAGTCTAGATTCAACGAGCAGGTTTTCGTCTACGCACCAAGGGTGCTATTGGCAACTCACAGATTTGTCTAGCTAAAAATAAGTAATATGTCGTACAATGTTAACTACGGGCTTGGGGAAAACATACAAGTTTTCACTAGGTGACTCAATATTTTCTAAGATAGGGGAGCGTCTTCGAAAGTAGTTTCTAATTCAGGATTATCACCTATGTTAGGAAAAAAATCTAGGTCGAGTCTCACAGTTCAAGGGATAAGAGGTTTGACCCCATGAGGACTAGGTTTGTCTACCATCCATGCAACTCATGCCCTCCTTCTAGAGCCAATTTATGTTCACGCAGGCAAATTTCCCTTCAACAAACAAGGGTACTCCCTGGTATAAATTTCCAATTAGACCTCAAATTGTTTAGGATATAAGACCCATTCGAATTCTGGCCCAACAACCATTACTAAAATGATTGAGTTGTGATGATTGAAATGAAAGATGCATTATGCAATATGAAACTAATCTAAGTACAAAAAGCGAACTAACATATCCTAGCTAGGAGAAAACTAATTTAAGCAAATAGAAAGTAAATCATAAACTCATTGCACTTCCAAAATAATTTTGTTGTTAGAGAAAAGAAAAATCTCATAAATCATGAATGATATAGGTGAATAGATTAGTCTGAAACAAGAAGTCATTCATAACCCTATGTTTACTAGCTTAGAACAATAATATCATAAAAGCAATTAAAACACAAAGCGATAGACTTACAAAAGAATAGTCCACACATGAATGATATAGCCTTACAACGGTGAATATGGCAATAAAAAAACTAGAAACAATCCACAACAAGCATATCACACAACACCAATTACTTCTCCTCCAAAATATCTCCAAGGGCTTGTTTTCATTAAAATTCTTAGAAATAGTTCCTCAAAATTACAATAAACAAGATACCCTTTCAACTAAGAACTCTTGGGTATATATCTAATGAGTTGCAACCATTTCCTGGGAAGTTACAATTGTTTCTTGGGAATTTCAATTGTTTATTAACTTCCTATTGCCAATTACAACTTTTGGACCTCCCAAGTTTTGTCTTTTGAGCTATGTCATACCCTTTTTAATTTGTGATGCGATATTTAACTTTGAAATCCTTGTGTATCACACTTAAGAATATTTGGTGCGATGCGCTTTGGGAACTTGTTTAATGTGTTTGTCTTATGTGTCATTTTAATCCTTGTCCTTTGTGCTCCTTTTAATAAGTGGTTGCATCCCCAATCATGGGGCCCATTTCCCTTCTAGCTTGGTCCTATACTTCACCATGTCAATCAACATCAAATATTAGTATTGTTAGTCTTTCAAAGGAATAGAATGCAATTTAAAATTGTCACAGTAGGGGTTATTTCGATGTATCACATAAAAAGAAACTTCAATGCAGTGCAACATATTGCACAAAACGAATTTATGGGTGTGACACAATGCGAAGTAGGAATTTTTTTCTCATGTGATATGTTGCACGAACATAAACTTTGGAGAAGTATGGCATGTCACATAAGAAAGATATTTTGGTGTGATACAACATGAAGGGGAGCATGTGATGTGTCACACTAGTGTAAAATTTTGGCCCATGCGATACATTGCACATGGATTTCCCCCCCCATGATACATTGCAAGGAAGAAAACATTCCAAGGATGCAATGAAGGAAAACTTACCATAGAAAAGAAGAAAATATTTTAGTTAGAAGTTTTTCTTTGTCACGATGAAGGAAAGTTTGTCGTGATGCGATGTTCCATGACCAAGGAAAATTTAGAGCAATAATGTGTGTCACACTAAAGGAAATTTTAGAGCGATGTAATGTGTTGCACTAGAAAACATTTGAGGTGTGAAATGTATTGTGTCGTAGATAAAATAAGCTTGAGTGCAATACGTCTCAAGCGACAATTTTCTATGAGATGCAAAAAATAAATTTTGCACAAGTTTTGGAAGAATTTCTAAGAGGTAAAATGACTTGTCCAAACGTTGAAGAACAATTAATCAAAGCACTCTTTGAGGATCCTAGTGTGTTTCAAAGGGAAAGAACCAAGACAAGCTCAACAAGAAATAGTTTCAACGTAAAGAAAGACAATGTATATTAAAGTCCATGAAGGTCCATAAACATCCAAAATAAAAGGAGGAGCCCCGTGCTATTTTTCCTCCATCAGATGTTGAAGTCAAAAATAGTATGGGGGTTGTTGCTAGATCAACAAGTAGGTTGCTAGCATGGAAGAAAAACAAAGATCTATGATTGGCTCAACAACGTCTTGAGGAGGTTCACATTTTTATCGAAGAGGATCTTCATAATTTGACTCTTCAGGAGGTTCTGAAGTTGGAGATGTTTGTCAGTGCGTTGAGGACTATATAATAAACAATACTCAAATTCATTATTTTCTTCAGTGAATCCAAACAAGTTTTACTTTGAATTTCTCAAGTGAAAGGTCACCATGTAGAGAATGCTTGGTCCACATCGTGTCAATGGATCTCTTGCTTATGATCCTGCAAAGGTCAGAAGTATATTTAGTTTTCATTTTCATGCTATGTTTTCTCATTATGCTTTAATGGATGAGGTTGTTGTTGCTAGAGATGCTTATTCTATGTTGGTTCCCCACAAGGTTTCTTATGGTGATAGGAACAAGTTGGACAAAGAATTTTCAAAAAAAGATCTGCTTGTTGCTTTCTCTCCCACACAAAATGGCAAATCCTCAAGCATGAATGGGATTCCTTGTGAGTTCTACAAGGTATTCTAGGATACTATTGGTGATGATTTTTCCTCTTTGGCCTATGAAGTGTTTTCTACTAGTCGATTTTCTAAGTTTCTAAATGAGGGGCTTATCAAGCTTATCCCAAACAATGCAACTAGGGATTCCATTGGTCACTAATGACCTCATACCTTGTTCACCACTACTTATAAAATTATTGCCAAGGCTTTGGAATTATATATTCGCTCGATTTCTAAGTATGTGGTTTGTTAAGAGCAGACAAGATTTATTCAACGAAGATTCATTCTTGACACCATGGTTCCTACCCACAAGGCCATGGAGTGGGCGAGGGAGACTGAGTAGCGGTGTCCAATCTTGAAAAAATATTTTGACAAAGCATATGAGTGGGTTAATTGGTCTTTTATTGTCGAGATGTTGATTTGTTCAAGATTTCCCCCCCATTGTGTTGCCATGGTGAACACTCTGCTTCATCCTTCGTCTCTATCAATAGGGCCTTGTCTTCTCAAATCTCCCTACATCACTATATATGTTAGGGATGTCCTTTGGCCCCATATTTGTATGTCTTGATAATATATGCTTCGGGTTACTTGTTGAAGGTTGTTCGTTTTTCTAATCAAATTCATGGTATTCTTCTCCCTTATGGCTCCAAGATAGTGAATAATCACTTCGTTGATAACTCTTTCCTCTAGATTAGGAGAAGGTGGCTTCTATTGATGTGGATTTTGCTTGTCTAGACACCTTTTGCTATGCCTTGGGTGTCGCAATCAATGCTCATAAAACAAACGTTTGGTTAGTAGGATTGGATGCACCTCTAAATTGGATCCATGCTACTTGGTGTTATATTCGACCTAGGGTTATCACTCTCTATTTGGGGATTCCCTTTGGTGTTGGGCTACTTCTAGTAGCCATGTGGGATTGGTGTTTACAAAACTTGTAGAGAAAACTTTGTATTCAGCATCATAAAGACCTCTCATGTGTAGGAAAGTTGATTATTGTTGGTTGTATTCTTTAGGCTTCGCATGTACATTATGTCTCTTGTTGGTTTCCCAGCAAGATTCAGTACTAGAGACTTGAGTATATTTTGAGAGATTATACGTGGTCAAAGTATGGTGGGGAGAGGAGCCCGCCTTGCTTCAATGGGATGTTTGTACCATGCCCAAGGATGAGGGGGGACTTGGGCTCATTGATTTTGACAACTACAGTAGCACTTTGTTGATCAAGTGGGTGGTGCAATGCCTCAAGAGTTCAACTATTTGGTTGATCTTATTTCAGTGTTAGGTGCTTTTAACATAGCATTCAGGTAGAGTCTTGAGAGATTTCATACTTCGTGATAACATCTCGTCACCTCACCTCTTTCAGGGATCAAGCTCACACAATTTTTAGAGCATCTGGGCGACTTGGAAAGAGGTTACAAGTTTGGTGTTTTGGTAGTGTAAGGGTAGCAAGGATGGTTGGGATTTAGCTTTCCATCCTATTTGGTGTTGGAGCATTCAAGATTCTTGTGTGGTGGAGTTGCCTCACTTCCAATCTCACAAATTGAGTAGAAAGGGCATTTTTTGGGGGTGATTTGTGGGATTCAATCTCTCGTTCTTGGAAGGAGTAGCATGCTCTTTTTCGGGGGTATGGCCTCCTTGCCCTTGATCGTCTCTCAATTATGGAATTATGAGGGCTTATCCTGGACATTGAATTATTTAAAACAAACATTGGGATCCCTGAGTTGTTTTTGGAGGGACTAGTATTGGTGTTTTGGTTGTCTGCTTCTACACCATGACCCCTATTGTTTATATTTCGTACTTCATTAGAGACATATGTTATCCTCTATCCTAAATGTATGTTGGCTATCCATGGATTTGGAGGATAGATAGATCTATATTCTACACAAGTTTTGGTCATTTTGGCTTCCCTATAAGTTGGAATTTTTTGCTTGGCCAGTGGTTTATCAAGAGTTTCCATCGAAGGCTAGGCTAGGCTAGCCAAGAGTGGACCTTTAGATGGCATTTGTCTTGTGTGTCAATGTTTGAGCAAAGTCAAGCACATCTTGTGAGAGTGTTAACTTGTCAAGCAATATTGGAGGTTTCTTCAAGATCAATGCTCAGGGGTACTTTAGAGCAATGTTTGTCGGTGATCTACATTACTTAGTGATTGTTGCATTTAGGTTCACCCAACATTTGTAGGGCTTTGGCATTATCTAAAAATCACTTCTTTATTTATTCTGTGGAAAATTAGGTGCAAGGCTATTTTTCCACATGAAATTAGCTCATTGTCTTCCTTTTGTTACATGTGGCGAGATACACCATCTACTTCTTGCCAAAGGAGTCCACTTGACAAAAGATGCCTATTATTTGAACTTCGTTGATTATTCTAACTTTATTTCAGCTCCATTGCTCTAGGGAAGAGGTTATGATCATCATTGTATATACCCTTATGTTTCTTTTGTACATTTTTTTGTAAATATAAGACATTTTGCAAAATAAAAGGTTTAAGTTTTTTTGTCAGAATAAGGAAGTGTTCACCAAAATGTAACAAAATAGAAAAGGAAATACCAAATGTCACTGTGGTGACTACTTTGCATTGAGTAATACCAACAATATCTATTAACTACTAATTGGATGCATCTTGAATTTGTGAGGATTGTTGGATAGTGAAATAACTTCATGGTCCCTTGCACCACATGTGATTGTTGCATGAAGGTTGGCTTATAGTAAATCTTATGCAAAACTTTCCTCTTTCCTCTTGAAGATTTCAAGAATAAAGGGTCACATGTGGCACACAACATAACAGAATATTAAATAAACATTTAATGTTGTAGTTTCACAATATTCACTGTTTTGCTAAATTGATGTGTAAATGCATAAAGAATGTCTAGGTTATTTGAATTTCAAAGTTGCATTCATTGATTGGGAAATTTAAATGAACGCTATGGTTACATTAACTTGAGTTATGTTCATTTTTGAAATCTAATTATGTTGATGTAGTAGGGGATTAAATTTAAGACATCTAGTGGTTTGATATAACATATATGTGGCCAATGCTTTCAAACTTTAAGTGAGTGGCATTTGTTTTTGAGTTCAAAAAAGCTATCAAAGTAAATCTAAATGAAGAATTTTCTCAACCTTACAATTGTTTGAACACTTTATCAATGATCTCATTAAAATGGATTGGTTCCATGTTATGCCAAGTTGAACTAAATTCATCATGATATTTAAAACAAATACATGGCTAAATCAATAAAATGCTACGAACTAGGAGTGATGTTTTAGGGGGGTAATTGTTGAATGAATCATCTCTTGTGGAGATTCACTTTGTTGCTACAGTGCGTTGTGTGAGTGTTCAATGTTAATTAGTAGAAGATGTTTTGTAATAAATGTATTGAATTTATGTTTAATTTCAACAGCTTACATATTTCATAAATGTGAAACTATATTGATTTATTTTGTTTAATATATCATGATGGAACTCTCTGTATGCTCTAAATTGTCAAGCCTGGAGATATTTTACAACTTATATTTCTTTTGTAATTAGTTTCGTAACATTTAGTACTTCAATCATAAACCCCCTTCTATTCTACAAGACTAGGTGTTAGAAAAATAGGTGTGTTTGTTTCACCAAAGACAATATAACAATATTGTCACCCAACCATAGGTCGAAGCCACTCCCGAGCACCTTAACCTTGACAGAGAATAATTTCAAAAGCAAATCATAGGCCTAACAACCAATCAAATGTAGTGTATCACTCTCCAAAGCTAGCGTACCAACCAGAAAGTCCAAACCATAACCAAGAAAGAGTCCAAGCCTAAACTGAAAATACAAGTTGCAGTAGTTGCAACTACAACTACTCTCCAAACTTGCACACAACTAAATTTTTGCAGTGGCAAGTGAGAGTGTGCTAAATGAGCTCTAGCACTCTGTATTTATACTACTTAGTTGTCTGGGCCGACTTCTCTTCCTAGGGGCTAAAACTCAATATTAAATTAATATCTTTAGCCGACTTGTCTTCTAGGCTTATTGTTCAAAGCTTTAGGGTTTCTCTTGCTTCCCAGAATATTCTAGTCTTGTCAAGGTTACACGTGGAGATTAATACCTCCCGCAGCTACCATAATATCAACACTAGGATAGTTGTAAACTTATCACACAATAAATTAGTGTACATATCTTCTCCTATGTTTCAACTACTTGTTTCAAACTTCTTAAAAATTTAGGTTTAAGCATTGGTGTCGTAATCTTTGCTTACAAATTTAGTTTTAAACATTGGTGTTGTAATCATTGCTCCCTTTTTTATTTGTTTGTAGACAAACAAATCTCACCCACTTTGCTTGAAGATTTGTGAGCCCCTTTTTTTGGGGGAGCGATCTTGACTTATTGATTTACCCATTTGAAATCTTATTTTTTAGTATTGACTCCCATCCCATTCTTGATTAATGCATGACTTTGGCAGCATAATTAGCATTGAAATTATTTGTTTATTAGCATTTCTTTTAAATAAAATAAAATCTCAGCTAAGTTAGCATTAGTTTGGTTAATGTTGTGTATTGATCTCCATGCTATCTCTGACATAGTTGGCATTGAAATTATTTGTTTTTTACTGTTTGCCTTTTCTCTCTGTTCAAAAAGACGCAGGGACTTTACCTATTGCCTGTTTATTGGTGTTTGTTTTTAACATCTTGACAACCTGACTCCCCTTCAAACAGAAGCAGGAACTTTGCCGCTTGAGGTTCTTGTTCATCATGAGTAACTTAAATGGCCCACAACCCAACCTTCCAATTGTCGCTCGCCCTCCAACTTTCTTTTGTTCAGACAACTATACGCTAAAGAATAATAAGATTCCTTTTCAATCAATCAAATAAACTGATATTTATACATCTATCATTTCCATATCTTACTCTGTCCGTTATGGCTCCAACTTTCTCTTGTTCAGACAACTATACGCTAAAGAATAATAAGATTCCCTTTCAATCAATCAAATAAACTGATATTTATACATGTATCATTTCCATATCTTACTCTGTCGGTTATGGGTGAAGGGATCACCCGGCTCTCTAACACCTTAGGGAATTAAATCCCAAAACCCAATCGATCAAACAAACTAGTATTATTTATATCTTATATTTGTCTATCAAACAATTTACGCATCATAACATGTAGTTCTCAGGTTTTGTTAAGAAGATATATTTCAAACAGAACATAATATTCAACCATCATTTTGGTCATTTGTGCACCGCAGAGAAACCCTTGCAGAATGAAAAAATAATGCAATCCCCTTAATACTTCATACTTGTTTCACTAACCCTTGAAGCATCAAGATGGCAAAGCAAAAGGGTTGAAATTTTCAATTCAGAAATCTGTTTTTTGGCAAAAAATGCGAGCTATATGAGATTTTACCAAAATTTCTGCCATTGAATTTCACTTAATGCCAAGCAAGGGAGGCTTTCCCTTAATTTTGGTAACCTGCAGGAAATTCTTTGAAAAATTATATACTTGAGATTTTGGAAGGTAGTCAAGCCTGAAAGAGGATAATATGAGGGACGTTTCAGGTACTCTATGTCTAGAAAGTGGCCTACTCTTAGATTGGGGATTAAATCTTCATGGGCTCAAGTTCGAGTATGCAAGGCTTTGAAGAGCTCATGGATATTGACCAAGTCTGCCAGAATGTATCTTATCTCTTGGTCTGGCGTGCAAATCCTGTCATGACAGTTTAGAATATAGATGCTTGATCTATGCCAGCTCCCTGCACTTGGAAGAAAGAGCACAAACACTAGAAGTTGCCCTGACTCAAAGATGCCAAGATGATGCATCCAAGAGGCACACCATTTTATGTCCTTGGGGCCCAGACATCATCCCTCTAAATATAGCTTATAGGATGTAAGTCGTTAACTACAGGATTAGAATACCACTTTGGGATTAACAAACATGTAAAAAAGAAGAAGGGAAGGAAAACATTACTAGATTTTTGTCCACTACATTCACAATAGTATGTATTTTCAAAGGTAGAATAATCACAGTATGCGTTATTTACAGGTCATTTCTTTCTACATAATCAATATCGAACACACCATGTCCTCGGATATGCAACCCAATATTGCATTGAATAGTGCATATATTACATGTATATGCTATAAACAACCTGTCAAGTTTAATGCGATCCCCCTTAACACAACAAAAGGGAGAATTTTGCAATCAATTTCACATGATTTTTACATTGAAGTATGCTGCAGACAGCATGCATACAACTGAAGATTTCCTGTCGACTTCAATTTTCTTCACTAATCCAATACGAGTGAGACAAGAGTCACAATTACAACCATAGCTTTGTCATCCTACATGCTGGAGCTCCAAAGAACAAGCAACAAAAATAGTCAGAAAACATCCATTTGCATATTTTGTCCAGGTTGACAATCATATATTGACTGCATTCGCTGCTTTTGTCCCAGAACATGATGAAGAATATCTTTGAAGAACAAGTTGCAGAAAATTTTGGCATGGAATGGATGTTGAACCTTGCACAAAATTGTGCCTTGCCAACTTTGGTGATAGTATATTTCTTAGACATCATAGACAGGCATGCGCTCCATGATGGAAACCCTACAAATTGGGCACTTCTTGCATTTCTCTGAACAAGCACTGAAGAAAAAATAGAACCATCAGCATTACCAAAGAGGCAAGATGTTTGCACTTTACTTCATGAGACATTGATAGGATTGTTGCCCCTTTTTAAGAAAAATAATGCACGGGAGTTTGGACCTACCTGCAAAGAATGCGATGCCTACAGGGAAGTAACACAACTGCAATTTCTCCTTCAAAACATATTCTACATAGAACCTTCTCCTGAAACCGAAACAAAAATAGGTCTCAAATGACTACAAAATGCCACACTATTACATTAAGCACAATATGAACTTCTAGTATCAGCCCCCTAGTTGAATTGGAAGTTATTGAGAACAAGATATAGTATATAGAATTCAATCAGCATTTACACTGCACATAGAATATTGTTAGAGACAAAAAAAATTAGACAGCGTCAAGTAAACATAGCCTGTCTGTACAGATTATAAACTAAGTTGTCGACAAAGGGTGCCAAGTCAACATCCCAATCGAAAAACCTCATTAAAATATGCAAGTGTTGCATGAATGCAAATAATTAAACTAAGAGCTTATATTGCTAGTGAGCAGCATATAATTGAAAGTTCAATTTCATCCCAAGTTGGATAAGATAGAAAAGATAATTATATCAATATCCAACAAATGACCAAAGAGGATGGAGCGACAGAAAAAAAAGTACAATCAGCGATAATCACCTGCAGGAGTACCTAAGGCTACTCCAAAAGCATAAAGTAAGATAAACTAACAGATACATTAGAGCAAGGCAATTCCCTGGATTCTGTTGTGGTTCTTCCTTTGTATGATAGCCATGAAGATTCTAAAAAACATTGGCTTATATGCAAAACTATATGCAATGGTTGTTTAATCGACAGCAAAGTCTGATAACTCACAGAATTTGGTACATCATCCAGAGATCGATCTCTAGGATCCCTCTCAAACTTCAGCCAAAGATGGCATACTCAAAAGAAGAAATGTGATGATACTTCCTTTCAACATCCCCTATATACAATTGAACAACATTTGGCTACCGAAAGGAGATGAAGTAACAACTTGAGGAGTTTGTAAGGGATTATAATAGAAAATTTACAGACTTGTTAACTTAAATCTCCAAGTCCATACCATGGCAGGCCTCAACCAAAGGCTAAGAGGGCCACTCAGAATGCATATTCCACAAAACTATGAAGAAGATCTCCAGAAGACATGGTATGGTATCAAGTATAGTTTTATCCACAATTTCTACATCTCTTGTTTGTTGATAAGTGGGGTTCCTTCTTCCACTCCACTTGTACATGCTGCAATTTGTTGCTATTGGATATGTTGATAACTAATTGATGTTGTGAGGTCGCCAACAGGGCATTGCTGATTGACTCGGGGAGGTCGGCCTATCTAGGTTGTTGTTTCTGGGTGCTTGTGTAATGGTTGTTGTGCGGAACTTGGGGGTTCTGGGCCCTGATACTATAAGGCTAAGTCGACACTTCACTTTTTAGAGTGAGGTGTTGGCTTAGTTGGTTAGTTCACTGCCTTTAAGGCTTTGCTTTAACTTTCAAAGCCACAAGTTCAATATTTCTTCGCATATGGTAGTTACATGATTGGTTGGCAGCATCTATCCTCATGTTTTGGCATGCAATGTTTCAACGAGTGGAAGATTGTGTTTGCACACTTATGTCATTAGGGTTTTCAATTGGCAAGATGTGGCAACTATGTGCTTTCTGTGCATTGCCCCAACTATAATGACTATGCTAACACTTCTATTGTGAAGTACATTGGATTTGACCTTGGGTGTACAACACTTGATATATAATGGTTTTACTCTTGCAATGCTGATTGTCTAACCTATCGGTCTTGATAGTCATCATTGGCAAAGGACTGGATATTTGGTTTGATATGTTGATATTGGTTGGACCATTTCATTGTATAAGTGTTAACCCATGCTTTGACTTGTCCCTTGGTAACCATGGTGGCTCTTGGTATATGCTTTATGGTGGTTCCTCCCATTTGTTAATATCAAATTCTTCATCAATGTGTGCTTCAAATTTTATTTGATTGTTCCAACTTTGCATCAACCACCTTTGTTTCCTTTTTCCTTAATGTTCTTAGACTTTTGTCTTATGGTCAAAATTTCTACCTCTTGGCTTTCGCTACTTAGTTGATCCTAACTATGTATATCACATTCTCCAAATATGAATCTTTGTCTTCCATCCCTGCCACTAAACTTCAATACCGGTTCAATTTTCTTGACCTTGTTCCTACATATAAAAAATGTCTCTTGTTGAAATGTGCACCTTCCAACAAGACAACCTATGACACTAAGTTGGAAAACCTAATTTATGTCCCAATTGTCATGATTAAAACTAATATTTACCAATTCA
>ML794960.1:12120-29986 GCA_009831015.1 Picea engelmannii
CCATGAAGCTTGAAGACCTGGTCCATGAAAAGTTGAGCCACCATGGATGCAGTAAATGGGTGTTGAAGAGCGCAGAAATGAGAATACTTGGAAAGGCGATCCACAACCACCATTATGACTAATTTATTCCCTGATTTGGGTAATCCGGTAATAAAGTCCATAGAGATATCCTTCCAAATAGCCGGTGGAATCGGAAGAGGTTGTAGTGTGCCCGAATATTTGACTATTTATCCCTTGTTGTATTGACACACCTCACATTTAACTACAAAATTAAAATGTCATGTTTCATACCATCCTAGAAAAAAGAACGTTTGACTCTGTCATATCTTTTGGTGAACCCTGAGTGCCCCATTGTGGGTGTAGCATGAAGCTTAGAAAGCACCATGGATTTAAGTTTGATTGTTTACTTAAATACAAATGGCCTTTGTATCGAAGCTCATCCTATAGCAAAGAATACTCTGGGGGAGCCGGGGCCTTTCTCTGCAATTGATGGATTAGATGCGAACTTTTGGGGTCTTGAAGACATTCCTGTCACACAGCTTGGAGCCAATCGGGTACAATGAAGGAAAGAGAAAAAAGGGATCCTTCTTCATATTTTCGGGACAATGCATATTCCACTACATTGTCTTTGCCCTTCTTGTAAATGATATAATAATCATAACCAAAGAGATTAGTGACCCATTTTTGTTCCTCTTGAGAGGAAATGCGTTGTTCCAGAAATTACTTGAGGCTTTGATGGTCGGTCTTGATTTGGAAGCGTTTCCCTAGGAGATAAGGGCGCCATAGCTCAACAACATGCATAATAGCCAAAATTTCCTTTTCATAAATGGGTTTGCCCAGATTCCTTTCAGACAGTTGCTTCCTGGTGAAGGCCAAAGGTCGACCCTCTTGCATAAGGACAACGTTGATTCCTTTCCCTGAGGCATCACATTCCAACACAAAGGTCTTTGTGAAATCAGGAAGGGCCAGAACCAGAGTGGTGCACATGGTCGTCTTCAAGGTTTGAAAAGCTTGAGCAACAGCTAGAGTCCAAGTGAAAGAGTTTGTTTTTAGGAGAGCAATGAGTGGTGCTGCAATCTTTCCATAGTTCTTAACAAACTTGCGATAATACCTTATTAAGCCCAGAAATCCACACAAGATTTTGAGAGTCTTTGGGTGTGGCCACTCTTTAATAGCTTCAATCTTTTTCAGATCCACCCTCACACCATCCTTGCAAACCAGATGACCCAGGTATTCTACTTCTGAGGCACCAAAAGCACATTTAGACTATTTCAGGAAAAGTTGGTGCAGGGAGAGGAGATGGAGAACTTGATCCACATGAGTAAGATGGTCGGTCCAGGTTTTGCTATAGATGAGGATATCATCAAAGAAAACTAAGACAAAATGACCGAGAAAGGGATGGAAGACATGATTCATGAGGCTTTGGAAGGTGGAGGGAGCATTACACAAGCAAAAGGGCATGACCAAAAACTCATAGTGGCCCTCATGAGTGTGAAAGGATATCTTGGGAATGTCTGCCTCTTTCATACATATCTGGTGATAGCCCGAGCGAAGATCAAGTTTAGTAAAGAATTGGGTGCCACTCAATTCATCCAGGAGGTCATCAATGACTGGAATGGGAAATTTGTCTTTAATGGTTAGTTTTTTGAGGGCACAGAAGTCAAGACACATTCTCCAAGAACCTTGTTTCTTCAGGACCATGACTAAAGGAGAGGAGTAAGGGCTCGTACTAGGGCGGATAACTCCTGGATTAAGGAGTTCTTGGACCATTTTCTCAATTTCATTTTTTTGTGAGAAGGGGTGGCGATATGGATGGATATTGGGAGGGAGGATTCTGGGTACAAGGGGAATGGAATGATCATGAACATCGCGGGAAGGAGGGAGGCCTTGGGGAGTGGAAAATACCATTTGATGTTTAGAAAGGAGAGCTTGGAGGTGATGCGGCACTGGGGGTGTTTATGTTGCTTGAATGGCATGGAGTTGGCCAATGACACCAGAATGACCTTTTTTGAGCAGCTTTTCCATGCGATGGGAACTAATGACCTCAGGTGAACCAACAATGATGCCCTGGAATTTATATTGGTGTCCTTCCTGGTCAAATTGCATTGTTAATGCCTTAAAATCCATGAGAATGGGACCCAAAGTTCTTAGCCAGTCGGCACCCAACACAATGTCACAACCACCCATATCGGTAGAAAACATATGGGATTTTAGGTGGTAGTCATCGATTTAGAGACACACATTTTCACAGCGCCCTCCACATTTCATGGAGCCACCATTGGCAATCATGATTTGGAAATTATTGACAGCATGGATGTAGCAATGAGTTTATTGGGCAATGCGACGATGAATAAAATTATGAGTTCTTCCACTATCAACCACAATGATGAGCTTATGATGCTTGATGTAACCGATTAACTTGAGGGTTTGGGGAGTGGAAAAACCAGTGAGAGCATTGAGGGAAATGACGGGTTCTACTTTGGTAGGATCTTAGGGTGGGGTTATATTAGTGATTTCAGGTGACTCAGACATAAGGGGAGTTTCAACATCCTCTTCTAAAATGTCCTCAGAGATGGCCATAAAAAGCTTTTGTTCCTTACACTTGTGGCCCGGGAAATATTTTTCATCATAGTTATAACAAAGTCCTTTGAGTTGGCGTTTAGCCATTTAAGCCTTGGTCAATTTTTGGATTTTTAATGGGGCAGAGGGAGTAGTGGGAGTGAGGGGTTTAGGGCGAGGGATAAAGGAGGGTTTTCAGTTTTGAGATGATACCACCTGTTGTGCTTCTTTATCCCTTTTAGTATCCTCCACCCAAGTCGAGGGTCGAGCCATGAGGACATGGGCCTGAATCTCCTCCTTGAGGCCACTAATAAAACACTCTCGAAAGAAAGCATAAGTCATGCCCTATGTTCGAAAATCCAGGCATTCAAAGGTAGCTATGAAGTCTTCTACTGTTCTAGATTGCTTCAACTTTGTCAAATGGCCCAAATGGTTGGTGTCCATGTCAAAGCGTTCATAAAGCTCAGTCACAAATTGGGTCCAAGGAATATACCCTTGATGGGAAGTTTTTCTCCATTGCCACCATTGCCAATGTTCTTGATCTAGATGGAGAACACCATACCAGAGTTTGACCAAATCATTAGTAATGCCATATAAAGAGAAATAATGTTCCATTTGGGTTACCCAACCAATGGGGTGTGAGCCATCAAATTTGGTTACGTCCACCCGCAGAAGGCGTATGTCATGTTGAAAGTGATGGGACTGAAAGGTATGGGAATGGGAGGAAGTTTCGCCTTCATTCTTTGGATGTGCTTCAGAGAAATGGTCATCTGTAGGGATCTTCAATTTGGTGCAGAGTGCTGCAAAGACAGATTCAAGTTGGGTGGTAAGTTCTTGTTTGACTTCCTCCATTAAGGACTACATGGTTGTATTTATGGTAGCATTGATGGATGAATCGAGGGAGGCAACAATAGCACTGATTTGTTTTACTTCCTTTTGGGTTTCTAGGAAACTGGATTTCATGGTGTTGAAGCGAGCTTCCAGGTCTTGGCTACAGGTATGGGCCATGAGGATGGGTGAACTGAAAAGGGACGGGTGGGGTAAAAAATTTTGTCTAAAAAATATATGGATGAAAGTTATAAGAGCGGAGAGATGAATGAAATGGAATAGGTCTCAAATAATGGTGAAAAATTTTCCATAATTTTTTTTTTTTTACACCTGCGGAGTTATACTCCGGTCTGAAGAATACTACAATGATGAAATCCCCAAATGTTTAACCAGAAAGAGATGTTTATTTACATGGAAACCCGAACACATTTGCGTGACAATAGATCTGGTCTATTTTTAATTCGTTTATGTTTATGTCCCCCAAGGGTTAGGTATTCAAGGGTTCTACAGACAAGGGTTTGTCCTGTGCTATAGCTCTCTGATATATGTGCAGGGTCCAACAGTATTACTCGACCCAATATCTTAGGGCACTAACTAAGGAGGATAGACAGTACCCTTAGTCGTACTACCCGACTACCCAGGTACTAGAGTGTATCTTCCCGAGTGTTGTTCTCGATGACACTATAGCAGTTCGGCAACCGATAGGTTTATCTAAAGAGGGCTTCAGGAAATCTAGTTCAATCCGTACACAGGTACTGTCTGATGCGCTACCACTTGAAGGGGTACCAACAGAGGTTACAAGGGTGGCCAAAAGATGTGCGCTTAAGAACCACTTGTATTTCTTGCGTGTATGAATCCCTCAACCACGGGTTTATGCACGTAACGACAGATCTTTGTGGTTTAAAGATGCCAGAATACGTCTCTACCTTGAAAAACAATTCCCACAATTTCTACCAAGGAAAGTGCTCTGATACCACTTGCAAGATACTAGATATATAAAATATGCAGAATAGAAATAAAATGCTAGAAATGGAAGAATAACAGTAAAATATCCAGCATAATCTCCACAATAATAGAAATAGAAAAAAAACTTTGATTCATAAAGCAATGTTCACAGGCCTCTTCGAGGGGGAAACCTCCAATCGAGCAGTGCTCTGTTACAATAATCTCCAAGCCAGGGTTTTCATACCCTCGACCCTTGTTTATACAAAATGTCTATCAAGAGAAGCATCTAGAGGAAGATCCTTCTCGAAGCAGAAGCTTCTATTAGGTCTTGTTACATCCACCTTATTCTATTTTATTGAAAGGCCTTATTAATATTGACCTTCATTACATCCGAATATATTAATCTACCTATGTACGGGTTAGGACCCTAACACCAATGATACGAGACCATCAATGTTATTTAACTCTAGATTACATTGAATAATATGTTTATTGTGATAATATACCCCCCCATACTCTAAAGCAAACCCATACAATACTCATTATTTAAGTCAACTAGATTGTCTAGATTTGGATTTGACCATTAAATCTAGACCATTAGACAATTAAGAGCACCCATTTTCAACCAGGACACTGCCATTTAAAAATAAATAAGGAAGTGAAGAACACGACATTAAGATCGATAAACAACATTTAAAGTAAGGTAAAAGACTTGGCATTTGAAAATAAGGCGTTGATTAAGGCCTGGGTAAATTTGTCTGCCAGGTAACTAGAATAAAGGTAAAAATAAAAGGGACCTAACTAAATTATAATATAAAAACAAAATCGCAGGAGATCATAGAAATCTTGACACAGGGAGTCACGCACATGAAAACGATACCCAGGGAGTCATAATTATTCTTAAATGGCAGCCATTTTTAGGCTCTTACCTGTCATTCCTAAATGTCATTTCTACTAACCAATAAAGTTTATTTCCTTTCGCGTTGTTGCTTCGTCATGATAAATTTACTGCCACCAACATTGATGAGTTTACTGCCTGGTAATAAGAGAGAATTATTGCGAGGAAAGGTAAATTTTTAAAGGTAAGGTTGAACATAACAGAATCCCATGTCGGGTGAACCAAAAAGGTGAGAAGTGATGGTGTAACTGCTTCTAAATCGACGGTTAAAAGTGGAAATGTTCTAAATGTAAAACTCCAGTTCACGAGATTAATGGAATGCCCAAAAAGGAGCTAAAAGTTCAGTCACTGAACTTAAATTGGAAGTGGCGCAGGTACCATCGATTCAACTATTAAACATAGGAATTATTAGATTTAACATTTTAACAAGGAACCTACTCGAGCTACCAATTATCACATAACACTAGATACTAAATTAGGGTCTGGGAATCGATCTTCTCCTTAGCTCCTCATGAAAATGTAAGGAAAATCCAGAGTAGCCACATCATTATTTGTTTGCCTCTCAATTTGGTATCGGGAAAAAGTCGACTCTCTTAAAACTTGCTTGAGGGGCCATAGAAGGAATAACACTTGCATGGATGAAGGAAGGATGCAAGCGCTGTACAAAAGATTTGTCTAAAGGTTTTATGGCTATCAAGGGTACGCAAGCTCACTGTATCAATATGCAACAGAAGGAGGTATGTAGTTCTATCATGAAATAAGGGAAAACCGCAGTTCCAAACGTTTCACAATCACATGGGGTAGGGCGTAGTTGATCCAGTAGCAACTAAACAAAAAAAAAGAGAGATACGTGGCCACCAAGATAATCCCACAGTCAACACATCAAGCCTGAGCCCAAATCACAGGGAAACAATGAAAAAACCCACACAAGGAACTAAGGAGACAACCCACAGTAGAGTATAAGTGCTCAACGCACCATAGGGAACAATACTACCGTCTCCCTTAGGGGTAAACGCTGTGCAATGCACTCGAAGGACACCACCAATTTAATTATGACTTTAAATAAAATTCAATTTGTTTTACCAACCCCCAAGAAACCAAACGAGTATTGTTGTAATCAATTAAATAGGAAAAAAATGCTATGTTAATTTGCCCAAGCATTAAAAGAATTTACAGACAACGAATAGTCATGGGCCAACAGAAATACAAGCTCAGAGGTAACTTATCCAGTAACAAAAAAATCACAGTCAAGGATGTAAAAATACAGAGAACTGGAAGAGAAGCACAAGGATCTAAGGGAAGGCATGGATTGATCATAGAGATACACCAGCAAGGATGCAAGAAATCCAATGTAGAGGTACCCCTCCTTTTTGGACGGCGCAAGACAACCATCAGCCAAGGCAACGACAGATTTAAGAAGAAATAATTTTTTTATCCGTCACACAATTTACAATCACTGAAGAACAGAAAAAGAAAACCAGTCAATCTGTCAAGAATCCAAGCAGATTTAAGTCAAGTATTTTTCATCTCATAATGCCAATATAAAAATGTTGATAACATTAAGAGAGGGCCAGGGTTCTAATACCTTCTATCATGTAAAATGAAAAGCGTACCATTGCATGATCACCTGCTCTGAGTGACATCCGCACGCTTCGTGTCTCTTTTTCTCGCTAACCATCGAGACTACACTGGTACCTCCCAGCCAATGCTAGTGGTACTATGCTTCCCCCTTATCCTCTCGATCCGTAAAGGGGCCACACATTGTCCAGATGGTACGTCTAGCTCCCAGCTCGTCTCGCAAGGCCGAGCTACCACTCCTCTCCGAGATGGGAAATCTCAACTCCCACAAGTAAATCAGTCAAGTCACTAATCCGGTAGCGTAACTTTACGCTAACAACCAATCCCCTTCTTCCTCCTCCTTCCTCTCTTTTATAGGGTTTTAGAACTTCCAATCTTTCCCTAAATCTCATTTAATTTAAGTTTTAAATAAAAATCTTCTAAAATTTCTCCTTAGTACAAGTGTCATTCATCCCCCACATTCCTCCAATAATTATTTTCTTTAATTTATTAAATTGTCTTATTTACCTCTCCCACCTAGAGTTACTCCTAAATTTACTTCTAGGTGTCCCTAGGTCCCCTTACAGGTTTTAAAGACTTTCCCTAAAATGAAGTTGCTAATTTAGTTCAATTTAGAAGGTTCTTAATCGCACATTCTTTACTAAGTTGACCTGCCGCTTTTACCTTAAGTTCCCCATCTTTCCCTTTTTATGTTACCTTCAATCCCTAGTTTCCTAATTTTTATAATTCCCTCTTTCCCCTTTTTACTTTAGCTAGAAAAGATAGTGTGCAATTTAACCCCTCTTTCCTTTTATTATAATTTAATATGTTTTTAAACTATCAAAAGTTAAAATAATTAATTCTTCTTTACATTTTATATTCATCGATTTTATTTAATTTCTTACTCTCTTCATTTTACCCAAAAATTTATGAAGACCAAAATTATTTCTCAAGTGGTTTTTATTTTAACTTTTATTATTTTATTTTTATATAGATATTTTCTTAAGGGTAGGCCAAATTTTACCCCTAGCGAAATTTTAGACTTAGAACTTAGATTCTGGACACGACAACATTTAATTAGGAAAGTTTGTTTTTAAAAATTCTCAATGTGTTACTTGTCTTAGGGCCATCTAGGTTCGTTCCTTTATCATCATCAACGCAGCGTGCCCTTCAGGACGCACTACGTTCTCCAAGCGTGCCACTTGCCTCTTTTGTTTCTTTTGCACGACGTGCCCTTCAGGACGCACCACGTGCTCCAAGGGTGCCACTCGCCTCTTTTGTTTCTTTTGCGCGACGTGCCCTTCAGGATGCACCACATGCTCCAAGAGTGCCACTCGCCTCTTGACTGATTGGTAGACATCAATAACCCCCTGGAGTCAACACTCCATTAGGTGAACTTGTGGGAGACTAATGGTTTGTAAGGAATAAGGCCCCCGCCTTATTGCACGCCCCTTAGAATCATTGTGAGTGACTATCGCAGTCTACCCTCATGGCATCATGGGTCCTCTTGAACTAGGTAATCGTTAACGTACAGTTCGAGGCACGRCAGGAGTGCTAGTAGGCTGTGGCAGGGTTGTTKTCCACACCTCTCCCTCAACCTCTCTGGTAGTCGTGTGTGACCCCTTTACTCCATATGTGAGTCTCGTCGACAAGCTATCATCAGCCTGCATCATCAACAAATCATGTCAGAACATATCCACATCATATCATCTAATGAGATGTACTAATATCACACTAAAACAATCAAACCCCAATAGAACACTCCCTGACTCGATCCGGTGTCCAAGGGGTTCCATCGATGCCTCTGCATCCTCAAGGTCCAAAACCCTGCACACTCAGTAACACTGAGTCAATAGCACATGTCTATGTCAATGTAGTCAAACAACATGTCATCTACCCATGACGCATCATAATCAAAGTCACATGTTTTAATATCATAATAATCCGGATCACTTGCGAGCAAGTGTCCACAAAGAATAAGTTCGCTCAGTGCCAGGATGTTACAATGGTTTTTATTTTCCCCAACGCAATTTTTACCTTGGCTTGAGTTTTTTTTTCCAAGAGTGAGTTTTATTTAAGTCGGCTCTAACCATTTGTGTCTGTTCGGTCATACCAGTTGTGCCCTCTCTCAGTATGAACGCAGTAACTCGCTCAAAGAAGTAAGCTCTTTGTAACAATTTGATCAAAGATTTAGTATAAAACTATTATTTATCAGGTCTTAGTATCAGAACAACTATTTATTTGGTCTTCTTTTCACATGATAAATATTTTCAACTGTAAAAGTGTATGTAGTACCCAGGTTGATTGTTTTTTTACTAGAGTGAGTTTTATTTAAGTCGGCTCCAACCAGTTGTGCCCATTCGGCCATACCAATTGTGCCCTCACTCAGTTAACTCGCTCAAAGAAGTAAGCTCTTTGTAACAATTTTATCAAATATTTAGTATAGAACTATTATTTATCAGGTCTTAATATTAGAAGGACTATTTATTTGGTCTTCTTTTCACATGATAAATATTTTCCACTGTAAAAGTGTATGTAGTACCCAGGTCAAATCAAAACTATTGGATTAAAGAATTTGATGTTCATTTTTTCTTGCAGATATCCTTTGGAAACCCTAAAAGGATTTTCTATGTAACTGAACATAAAAGTTTTTATCAAGCTATACTTCTAGATATATATAGACCCACCTGCATTTTAAAATTTCAATTAAACCTTTATGTCCGCAAAAATAATCTTTTTATTTTTAGTCAAATTTAATACTATCTGAAATATTTTTAAGATTTTATATTTTCAAAGTTACATCCATATTATTGAAGATTTTTTTTAATTGATAGAGCCAAAAACAATCAAGAATTAAAGAGGAATATATAATAATTAGGGTTTCAAGAGGAATATATAATAATTAGACAATCAAGAATTAAAGAGGAATATATAATAATTAGGGTTTCAAGGTCATGTTGATTGAAATAGATTCAAATAATGTTTTTTGGTTAACAAAACAATGTTTATGAAAATAGTCCCATAGAATTAAGAATGTTTTAGGACATGCATTTTGATTGAGAAAATCCCCATTTTTTATTAGTAAAAAATTTAAATCAAAGAGGTTTGAAACTGTTTAGCTATGAAAAGTTTCGACCTATTTCTTATGACATATCCAGCAAAAGAATCATGAGCATTCGATCGACTAAATTGCAAACTGATACTATCTGTGGGAAGTACCCGTCCAGCGAAATTTATATTTTGTAATTCCTATTTAAGTGCACCTAAAATACCAAAATTGCACATATATAGTTTTTCATAATCTCTTTGTCTAGCTTCCTCTTATTCAATATTTCAGTTTGCATTATTTGTATATACTAAATCAATTACGTATTCTAAAATTTGGAGAAAGAGATCATATCAAACGGTATCAAATAAATAAGCTTTTCGTAACAATTTTATCAAAGATTTAGTATGAGAACGACTATTTGTCAGGTCTTCCTTCACACTTTAAATATTTTCCAGGTTAAAACAGTGTATGTAGTACCCATGTCTAATCAAAACTGTTGGATTAAAGGATTTGATGTTTAAATTTTCGTGCGAGTATACTTTGGAAACCCTAAAAGTGTAACACAATTTGTTATTGGATACCCGGTATCTTCCAAAAGTGTATCACAATTTGTTATTGGATACACGGGATCTTCCGACTTTGAAAGAATTGAACGTGAAATAGATTAAGAATCATGTATCCCATTCCCACCAGGACGTCATTGGACAATATAAAATTAAAGAGGAATATATAATAATTAGGGTTTCAATTAATATAGATATAATGACAAGTCGAACGTGTAGTCGACCGGTTTCATATATACTTTTTTGATTGGATGGTTGAAGACATTAATATGCATAGGTAGTTTAGAAGAGAACGAAAAATGTTTCCTTTAGATTTCATCTCATTTGCAGTTCTTGAATTTGTCATAGAACTTGAGACAATGGATATCTCAATAATAATTGTAGATTAACAATAGTGTATAATTAGCAAATACTATATCCAAGCACATAGCCATAGTTAATTTGGCAAAAAAAAATTGGTTATAAATATGTATTTTTCTGAATTTCTTAAATAATTGGTTATAAATATGTATTTAAGAGTAGAGTAATATGTATTTAGAATTAGGGTAAGTAGTAAAATTATAACTTTTATCACAATTGTTGTGAAATTGTTTAAATTGAATTTGGAATTTGTTAATTTATTAATTTAGTATGATTTAAATTTAATTGATTATATTATTTAATTTGTTATATTATTTTAATATTAATCATGTTAATATTAATCTTAACATTAATGTTAATATTAACAATAACTTTAATATTAACAATAATGTTAGTATTAATGTTAAGATTAATCTTAATTGTAATATTAATATTTATGTTAATGTTAATATCAATATTAATATTAACAAATTAAGGGTAATGTTAATGTTAACCTTAACATTAATATTAATGTTAATGTTAAGGTTTATATTAATATTTACATTAATTTTAATATTAATTTTTCCTTTAATATTAATGTTAATGTATATGTTAATATTAGTACTATTCTTAGTAATGTTAAATGTTAATCTCAATACTAATCTTAGTAATGTTAAATGTTAATCTATAATAGGTCTCTTTCCTATGTTAATGTTGATCTTATGTATGTCTCTTTCCTTTAATTTTCTCTTCATGACAAGTCTTGCTTCTCTCATTAAAGGAGATGGTCTTCTCAATAAAAGAGGAT
Source organism: Picea engelmannii (assembly GCA_009831015.1). Lineage (NCBI taxonomy): Eukaryota > Viridiplantae > Streptophyta > Pinopsida > Pinales > Pinaceae > Picea > Picea engelmannii. The sequence goes on from ML794960.1 coordinate 23,667, forward strand.
TTTGTCTATTATGAGTCTATTCAATGACACTTTAAAATTGTGTTTTTTTAAATGTTTTATTAGTTATTATTATGGAAGGTCATTATCAATATTTTATTCAATAATTTACTATTCATGTGTGTATTCACCTTGTGACGAAAATTTCCCAACGTCGTAATGTGAAAAACTTTCCCCTGTCCTAACATTTCCCCAATCACTTATTGAAGTCACAATGTGTCGAATGTTTCCCATCATAGCATTGTGTTGAATATTTTCCAACATCACATTGTGATGAACATTTCCAAACATTGCAATGTGACAAACATTCCCCTATCCTAACATTGCCCCAATCACTTATTGAAGTCACAAAGTGTCGAGTGTTTCCCATCATAGCATTGTGTTGAATATTTTTCAACGTCACATTGTGATGATCATTTCCCAACGTCGCAATGTGACGAAAATTTCCCAATGTCACATTGTGATCAACATTTCCCAATGTCGCAATCTTACGAATATTTTCCAATGTCGCAAGCTTACGAATATTTTCCAATGTCGCGGAGTGAAAAACATTTCCCAGTGTCACAATGTCATGAACATTTACCAACGTCACTATGTCACAGACATTTTCCATCATCACATTGTGATGAATATGTTCCAACGCCACAATGTCATGCCCATTGCCCAACGTCGCATTGGGATGAACATCTCTAAAGGTCAAACTCTTTATGTGATGAACATCTCTAAATGTCAAACTCTTTATGTGATGAACATTTCCCATTGTCACAATCTGACAAATATTTCCCAACGTCACATTCTGATGAAAATTTCCCTACGTCACAACGTCACGAACATTTCCCATTGTTGCATTATGATGAACATGTCCCAACGTCATAATGTCACAAAAATTCCCCATTGTCGCAACATTTCCCAACGTCACAATCTAGCGAATATCTCCCAACATCGCATTCTGACGAACATTTCCCATCGTTGCAACCAGTAATGTCACAAACATTGCCCATTGTCGCATAATGTTCATAGCTTCTATCATGGTGAAATATATAGACTATATGATCCATATGTGGTCTATTTAAATGTCCTTCTAACAATAATAAATCGTCGGACCTGTAAATTTCAGGTTTATTTTCTATCAATGATCTTAAAACAAATTTAAATCATCATCTACAAAGTATATATTAAGTAGATTAACCCCCAATAAATGGATCTTAATTTTAAAACATTAATCCAATATAATTACACCATGACTAAATCCAATATGACTAAAACCAATATGTCTAAACCTAGAAATTCCTTATCACAAAATTTCTAAACCTAGAAATTCCTTGTCACAATGTGATGAACATTTCCCAACGTCACAACGTGACAAAAATTCCCCCATCCTTGCATTATGAAAATCACTTACGAATGACATAATATGTCAAACATCTCTCAACAACTCATTGTGATGAACATTTCCCAACATCGCAATATGTATATTATCTCCCACCGTTGCATTATGACAAACATTTCCAAACATCTCAATGTCACACACCTTTCCCATTATGACTAAACATAGAAATTCCCTTACACAAACCTAGAAATGTGATGGGGATGACCAAACCTCAGTATGTGATGAACTTTGTCCTTTGTCACCTTATGACGAAAATTTCCCAATGTCGCAATGTGACAAACATTTCCCCAGTCACTTATTGAAGTCACAATGTGTCGAATGTTTCCCATTATAGCATTGTGTTGAATATTTTCCAACATCAGATTATGATGAACATTTCCAAATGTCACAATGTGACAAACATTCCCCTATCCTAACATTGCCTGAATCACTTATTGAAGTCATAATGTGTCGAGTGTTTCCCATCATAACATTGTGTTCAATATTTTACAACGTCACATTGTGATGAACATTTACCATCATCGCAATGTGATGAACATGTCCCAATGTGGCATTGTGATCAACATTTCCCAATGTCGCAATCTTACGAATATGTTCCAACGTCGTAGAGTGAAAAACATTTCCCAATGTCACAATGTCATGAACATTTACCAACATCGCAATGTCACAGACATTTCCCATCATCACATTGTGATGAATATGTCCCAACACCACAATGTCACACCCATTGCCCAATGTCGCATTGGGATGAACATATCTAAATGTCACTTCTCGAAAGTTAGCCACTATATTAATCTATTAATTAATTAATACATTAATTATATATTAATTCATTAATAATTTAGTATTACTTAAATATATTAATAGTTTATTAATGTATCATAATTTATTAATGTATTACTTTATTATTGTATAAATATTTTATGAATGTATTAATACTTTAATGTATTTTTTGAATACTTTCATAATTTTATTATTATCTATGAATGATTTATTACTACATTAATAAATGATTTATTAATACATTAATAAATGGTTTATTAATAATACATGATTTATTAATACATTAATATATGATTTATACATTAATATATGATTAATGCATTAATATATGATTAATGCATTAATATATGATCTATTAATACATTAATAATACATTTATTAATATATTAATAAATGATTTATGTATTAATACTTTAACAATGTATTATTTAATAATGTATAAATATATAAATTATAATGTATATATGTAGTATAATAATGTATAAATACATTATTAATGTAGAAATAATTTATTAATAAAATAATGTATTCATGTATTAACACATTATTGTAATAATGTAATATTTTAATGTATTTTTGTAAACATATTTTATAATGCATTTTTACTTTATCAATGTATTATTACTAATTTATTATTTTTGGTAATGGTCAATAATAGTTAACCATAGTTAAGGTAATGGTTAACCATAGACATAGTTAAGGTCAAACATAGTGAATTTCATCGATAGTCATGGTCAACTATGGTCATGACCAACAATGGTTATATATGGACAACAATTATCAAACATGATTAACCATTATCAACCTGTCACCAAAGTCAAATATAGTCATGTCGAACCAAAATAGCAATGGATTAATATAAAACATTAATATATTAATACTTTAATGCATTTTTAATATATTATTGTAATACATTATTAATGTATTATTATAAATGTATTAATATTAATATTAATGTATTGCTTCTGTATTAATGTTTAATTAATGTATTATAGTAATAAAATCAATTAATTAATACATTATTAACTAATATGTTACATTAATAAATTAAAATATATATTAAAATATTATTACTTTAATTTAGATACTATATTAATCTATTAATTAATTAATACATTAATTATATATTAATTCTTTAATAATTTTATATTACTTAAATATATTAGTAGTTTTTGTTTGTTAATTTGTGCGGGACATGAGGTCAAAAGCCACACCAACCCTTAACATGGTTGGATTTTTTGTCCCCGAGGTTTCGAACCAGTGACATTAACATCACGGAATGGCTTAACAACACACTCCGTCACCGACTGTCCTACACCTCGGGGACTAAATATATTAGTAGTTTATTAATGTATGATAACCTTATTAATGTATTATTTTATTATTATATAAATATTTTATGAATGTATTAATACTTTCATGTATTGTTTTGAATACTTTCATATTTTTTTTGTATGTATAAATGATTTATTAATATATTAATATTTTATTAATATATTACTATAATACATTATTATTAATGTATTGCAGTATAATAATGTATTAATTTTTAATTCACATGTTTTGTTAGTAATATTAATTAATACATTACTAACTAATATGTTGTATTAAGACATTACAATATATATTAATGCATTATTATTTAAATTTAGACATTATATATATATATATATATATATATATATATATATATATATATATATATATATTGACGAAAACGGTTATGGATTATATTAAGAAGGTGGACTGGTCAGTAAAACAGTGGCAAGCCACTGGGTGCTTTACATCGAGAGTGAATTCTATCACTCAAAATTCAAAATACTGGAAACGTTACCACATTACTCAGATTACTTCTTGTTAATAGCTATTTCAGCGAGCCAGATCGGCTTCGCGTCATTACATCTTCCCGCTGATAGACGTTTTTTTTCTTTTTGGTTACGACCTGCCATTCATTGCTTTGACCCTCATTATGAATTTCCGGCTGATCTTGCACTTCTTCTGCCTCAGCAATATCGGCCCAGCTTGAGGCTTGTTGGGTTGGGCTTGACGACCTAGGCAGAGCTGCTTCCGCTGGATCTTCCCCCTTAATAGGTTCTTTGGGGACGGAGACTACCCCTTCAGCTTCTGACAGCGGGATCTTTGCTTCATCTTGCTTCTCCGGTTTCATTCTTGTCCACCAAGGGGGCCTTTGGCTTCGGGATGATATTCTTTTCCCGGATGACTTCTCACAGTTCCGGGCTATGTGCCCTGTTTCAAAACAATCCTTGCATCTGAAACAGAGGTTCTCGAAATCGATCTTCTGGGTCCAAGAGAAGTTCTTTCCGAGGAGGATGATTTCTGCTGGGAAACCCTTGTTGAAGTCCATCTCTACACATATCCGGGCAAAGGTGGAGTTGAATGGGGCAACTTCAGGGCAATTGCAGAGATATTTCCCTATCCCATTTCCGATAGATTCAAGAGATTTGTCCCCCCGGAAGTGCAGGGGGAGTGACGGGAGACGCACCCAGACCAGAGCAGAAGAAATAGAGGTCGTGGCTGGATCAAAGTCAGGGGTCCACGGCTGCACGGAAAACCCTGCTCTGCCCTAGAACCATGGCCCGAAGATGGATACCAAGTCTCTTTCATCAGAAGATTTAAAGATAGCTGCGAAAAAACCCTTCGCAAAGGGCAGACTGAAACCTCACCCACAAGAAGAGGGGACCATTTGGAATCGATCCAGGAGCGAAGATCATCCAGACTTGGCCAGAACTCGTTGAACCTGCAAACCAGGGCAAGCTTGTTGAGCTGAGAGGAAAACACTAGTGCTTCCTTCGACATCTGGATAGAAACTGCAGGGGCTTCAACAATCGAAGTATTCGGAGCAGAGGAACCCCCTCGAAGGGAGGCCATATCCTTGAAAGAAGCCTGTCCCACACGTCCCATAGAGGGACCCTGATATGGTAGGGGGAGGGAGGAGCAACCCCCGTCGGGCTTGGAAAAAGTGTCCGAAGAGGCGCGAGCAGGAGCAGGGGGGCCACCAGCCACCATGGAGGATACAACCATGAGAGGGGGCGCATCATCCGTAGGCGCAACCACCAGGGAAGACACAACTGCCATTGGGGATCTACTGATGGGCGAGAACGAGCTTGAGATGCCTGGAACAGGTCGAGAGGAGGCCAGCGGGCCTATGGAGAACTGCAAGACGAGGCCGAAGCCATAAAAAATGAACCCTCGCCTTCTCTACCGCCGCCGCTCTTTCTTTATTATATGAAGGACATGGGGGTGGGCTTTGATCCACTTATGTGTGCACGGGTGATGCAGGAGCATCGATCACTCACCAAGCGAGCCAGCGCGTGGAGCAGAAAAGACAACTGGATAGCGCCAACATCAAATTTTGAAACACCTTGGGAATTGTTGCGCCGCTCTTTCATGAAGCCATTCATAAAGAAGTGCACTTATATTGTATTGTAGATAGGAAGGCATTTATTAGTTTTAATGCTGTTAGATAGGAATTAATTGTAGATTTGATAGTTGTAGAATTCGAGAGGGAAAACGGAATATAGGCACCCTCCTTTGTATTATTGTATAATTCATAATTATTGAGAACAGGAGCAAGAGCAGAGAAGAGAATTGGTGAAGAACACCCATGTACAGATTGAATTAATAGAAGGAAGTCTTTGATTCACTTTCATGGTTTGTGTTGTTTCTCTGCGTTAATATTATGCTCATGTGTGGTTGTTTTCTGTCATGCATTTGCTTAGATATGCTGTGTATATGATTTCACAGTTGATTTGAAATCTGTGAGAAAGAGAAGAATGAGTTTCAATTGTTTCTCTATCTGAGCCAGGAGATTCCTGCATAGAGTGTGGTGGAATTCATCCGCATAGAGTGAGTTGATGAGGCTAGATAGTTGAACTCTTATTCTCATCTGCCCAGAGTTGAATTGGGTTATTAGAGCCGTGCATGTGAAGTGCAGGCCAAGGCCAAAGTCTCAGCAGGGAGTCTGGGAAGAGGAAGGCAGAGACTATTGTTGCTGGAAGCGCACAGAGTCTAGAATTTCCAACACTTGGAAAGTGATTGGGTGACGAGCGCAAGGAGTGCGCCAACCCTTAGTTGAAGGAGTGGGAGAAATCAAGCTCAGGAGGGATAGTTCCCGCGTGAAGACTTTGGG
>ML794960.1:35629-45994 GCA_009831015.1 Picea engelmannii
TCGGCCTCAATTCCTAATCCAGCCCCCGACACATATTGACCTCCTATAAATTTTACACCACGTCACATCAGGAGCTCATTTCTTTGGTCAGCTAATACATAATGCATAGAGAAAAATAAAACAATGTCTAAAATTTAATTAATAATAAAGAGGTTTAGTTAAAGGTTTAATATAAAATAATGTAAAAGGGGAATAACACGGAAGTGGATATGGGGAAACATGCAGCCACCTTCAAACATGAGCATGCAACCCCCTTCAAACATGATTCAATCCATAAATGGTTAAGGTGAAGGGGAAAGCCAATGAGAACCACATGACCCTCCCCTTATTAAAAGCTATAATTAATTTTTTTAAGAAAATCATCTAAACACTTAAAAATAAAACCCTAGCACTGGTATTACGTCACATGCTGACCATGCACTCTTAATTCATTCTAGCCATCGATACACTAAATACAGAATATCCGTTTTGAATATCAATACACCGACATGAGATATTTTTTCCTTATCGACACAGGGCATGTTGGCGGAGAATCCACTTTCTTGGCTGACACACCATGTGTCGAGGCTCTTCATGCTTATTTTTGCATGGCGTAAGGAATCATATTTTTTCCATAACGTTTGACCCCAAGCTTCGTTTCAAGTGCTACGTATACCATGGGAAAGGTCTCACCAAGATATACAACTTAAAGGATTCAAGATTTTCTCATCGATTTTCATAATTTTCAAGATTTAACACTATCATATTATCAATAGCCCAAGAGTCCGAAAAAACATAATATTTAAATCAAGATTAGAGGGACCAGGAACTGAACTCGGGGAAGCATATCTAAAACTCTCACTCAACTACCTTTACACAAGAGCCTGAATACATGGCATGTGAAGAAGCAAATTATAGAAACATGGATGCTCTACATCAAGACATGGAGGCTTCAGTAGTACACATTACTTTCTTTGAAATTGTGATAGACAACAAAAGATGATATACAATTAGCAGCAACACCAACAGAAGAGGAACAACAAAAGGGTGTGTCAAAGTTGTGAGCACGGAAATTACCCTGAAACAAGGCTAACATATGTGATATGGTATAAATCACACTAAAAATGGAGAAGATGTAATTGTATATACAAATCCTAGCTCATTTATGCTCAGCAGAGTAGCATTTCTACCTGAACAATGAAGAAACTGGATAAAAAGAAACATAGTGTATTTGAACAATTCCATGAGTATTGTAAGAAACATATTTTATTTAAACAATTATATGCATTTTGTAATGAGATATGTGCATGCATATTGTAATGAGAATGAGATATGTGCATTTTGTGTAGTGATAATGAAATATTCATTACTCTTCATTTTTTTCACTAGATTAATAACAAGATTCAATGATTGATTCTAACATTTTCTTTATGTACATTTTTTTTTCATTTACTACGATCCATAAAATTATATTTCATTTGAAATTTTTGCAATCACAAGTGTGTTTTGAGTTTTGCTAGAATTAAAATTCCACCGAAATTATTTGAAAAGACAACTTTTTTACCTAAGCCTTAAAATTGTGATTTATTTTACATAATTCAACATAACAAAATAAAACAGACCTCTAATGTCCATATACACTAAATACTGCATCTTCTAACATCATCTTGTACACAAACAATATGTACAATATGAAATAAAAATTGATTGTACATGTAATCTAAAAGACAGTAGCAGGCAAATCATGTTGATAACATGGATGTGAATAAGGTTTAAAATATATCATTAAATATGGAAATCATGTTGATAACATGGATGTGAATAAGGTTAAAAATATATCATTAAATATGGATGTGTTCAATCATAGCTGATGTGAGAACATTCTCTTATATGCCTATATTTGTCAGTCTCCTTAATACTGATAATAATAATTTGAAGTAAGTCATAATACCATTTGGTGATAGATGTATATATTATAAATACAATTTAGATATACTATCTAAAATAGAGAGGACATTTTGTGAAGGCGTTCTACTTATGGAAATTTGGACAAAATAACTATTTTTTGTTATTTAAATTGCATTTATGAATGTGTAAATGGAATCAATGTGCTGAAAAACTCCTGGACACTCAGATTATACATACTTAGCCACTCAAATCTGCAAATCCAACCATTCTTCACCAAATTTCGAGCAAAATCAAACAAAAAATAATAGTCAAAAACAACCAAAAGGTAAAACGTTTATACTATGCTCTTTGTGAAATCTGTTGATTCTAAAATTGATACACCACGGTCCACGAAACAAGTATATGATAGGCGTGTACCAGAAGGACATTAAAATACGTCATGCTCACTGTTTCCTTACGGAAAAGTATCAGTACATGGAAATTCTGTTGCCACCTTAAGAGCATGTAAGTAACCAAGAAGACTTGCTGATATGATGTTCAACCCTGTTTTCAATTTGAAAGAGAAATTGGGAAAAAAACAAGGCTGCAGATGAGTAGCTGCAATTAATGTCACAACAACAAGCATAATTGAAAGAGAAATTGGGACAAAAACAAGGCTGCAGATGAGTAGATGCAATTATTGTCACAACAACAAACATAAACTATTAGTCCTTAAATTATGCCCAGCAATGACAGATTTTAACATCTAAATTTTAGAAGGAGATCCTAGAACATGGATAGTGAGAGATCGACCAAGATATTGGAAAACGGGCTTACCCATTATTTCCTCCTGAGCGTGTTGATCGCCACCGATCTACCTTCTCTTCAACTGGATTTGAGTGTGAGTGCAATGAGGCTTTTCCTAGAGAAACCTTTGCAGTAATTGTCGTTGTTTTTGCGTTCTTTGCTGTCTCTAGGTCAACATTCCGTGGAGATTGAATTAACAAAGAAACATTAAAATTGTAAGAAGTAGATAAATACCAATGCTTCAGAGAATCAAAGGCAATATGTAATAAAATAATTGGCACCTGGAACCTTTTCTTCCTGTCTTACTATCGTGTTCTTTCGTTCCTGCTCCACTTCCCGTTCCTCTTGTTTCGTCTTATGTTGATCTTCATAATTGATACGATCAGTTTTTGCCTACTTTCCCACTGGTTAGGATGAACTGCTAACAAGAAGCACATCTCAACAAAATAGCTCTCCTCAAATATCACATCAGAGTTAATCCTACACGCATTAAAACATCAAGCAACAGGCCAACTTTATCAAACTGAAATAATAATAATAATAAATGCAACCTTTAAATATGCTCCCATGGATTTACTGAAGTAAGTTAAGTTCTAAACCAAGATTGGGTAGTAGTATTAATTCGTTTAGTTTATAGATTAAAATTAAGCATTGACATAAGATTCACCAACAAGGCTCGACTGTTTGGCCAAGAGGGAGGGGGTGATGGTATTCGCCCACCTAGATTCATTTCCGACCCAAGAATGTGGTATGCTTTATTCAGTGAAATAGAGGTCAAAGCCATCATGGCCAATTATAGCATTAGCTATACATTATCACAGTGTTCCATTTCTTAATAGACAGTGGATGCTTGACAGAAGTTTAAGGAAGCATTTTGTGATACTTTACATTATACTAAGCACTAGTGATTGATGTAGAAGGTCAAAGTTCAAGAGTAGATTATTATTTCAATCAAATAAACATGATGTATCCAACTGTGCAAAATAGCCCAAGTCTATTTATGCATTAGAAATCACATAATGTTATTTCAAAAACTTACTCATCAAAGATATAAAGGATATAGTGCCTCTAGATGAACACATGCAAAATAACAATTTCTTGTTATTCAATTTTGCCAAATACTTCTATTTTTACAAATACTAGATAACTTCCATAAAATCAAAATAGGACATGCAATTATAAATCTTACTTAAAACATTTGTAAGAGGATGGAATTTAATCCTCCAACAACATTTCTAACATTTTTTTTTGTTTTTAAAGAATAAATTGAAAATATGCATCTAAAGTAAATAATAAGTTTAGCAGGGTGTTCAAATGTCCACAAGGATTCCATTCTCTATAGTTTGCATCGACGAGACGAGGTCATGTACAAGTCCAAGCCAAATTTGAGAGAGAAAATAAACCTTAGATTTGGCATGTAAACTGGTGAAAGTCCATGTTATGTGGGGTAACCCATTGGGGAAAAGGTGTTTTTGTAAGCATTTCTAAAAATAATAAGTAATGGTTTCCACTAGTTTTGAATGGCCAAAATCCTCCAGTCCCCCTTTCCAAAGTCCTTGTCTTTCCATGGCCTAAGTATTTTTCCATAATCAAGTTATTTAAGAGACGCATGAAAAGTGATAGTTCATATGAAAGAAAGTTTTTTTTAGGGCCTTAGTTTAATGCTAATAACATTTAATTTTGAAAGCCAAGGAAATTCAATCACGTACGCAGGGCCTCTCGGGTCTTTTGAAATTGTTTCAAAGGAAACATTGCAACCAATTATTACTTCCAGAGAGGCTTTCGAGAATGAAAACCCTCACTGTGGGGTTTCAGTCATAAATTTGGCTGGTGGATGTTTTATAAACTAGATAGGGTAAATTTTGATACTATTTATTTCCACGAGGCTAGGGTTTTAAGCATCAAAACCTTGACCATAGGATTTCAAACACAAACTTTAAAGACCTGCAAAGAAATTATCTTCATCGTTAGGGTTTGAAATAATTACTTACCAACTGATCCAACTCGGGAAGAAAGTTCTGGGAATTCAACGACTTTGCATGCTTTTTGGAGAAACAGGTGTCCTGATCTACCGAGGTGCCCTGAAATTGAAACCAGAATTTTTTCCAAAACATTAGAGAAATGGTTGAAAACAAAGGCTCTTATAGCCCTTAAAATTGAGGGATATGCTTCCCAAATTAAGACTCGGCCACAAACTAAATGCTAAAACATCCCCAAAACCATCAAAATCCAAAACATTTAAGAGAAAATAAGTGTGATTTATTACTCTAAAGAAACCACCCGACATATTCAAAACCTTCTATAGTTTCGTTCCGCTACTGTGAATATGGTCTGAGTGGTGGATCTCTTCTCCTAGTTCTAATAAATCCATTGAGAGATCACCGAGCCAATCCCATACCAACGTACAGAATGGAAAATGATGCATTTGTGCATCATGATAATTAAAGAGCTAAGCAAAGTTGTAGTAACATGATTCATAGGAATCAAAGAAGAGGTCATTGAGAGAATCCATGGTTGCAGTGTGTTGTTCTTGAGATTAAACTTAAGGCTCAAAGCATAATGTCATGCATCAGAAATTAAGGAATGATTTGTTTCAAAGGTTCTTTTCCTTTCGTTAGTTGTGTAAGAGTTAAATCCTCAAATGAAATTAATATCTAAACAGAGCAGAGGCCATATTTGGTCGTCCAAATCAATTTATCAAATTGAGAGAGGAGAAGAAAATTACAAAACTATTAAACAAACTAAGGCATCAATGACAAAAGAGTCTTACCTTGTTTATAGTAGACGATAATGTAGAATGCACTCCCGAAAAGATATAAGATATAGTGATCCAAATAACATGCAGGTCTTGTATTTGTTGATAGCAAATACAGAGGAAAAACTTCTTGCTATTCAAATACTAAATGAAAAGTAACCACACCAGTTGTTGTACTAAATTGTAATCATTCACTTGTTCAGGAGTAACTTAAAGAGGATAGAAGATATGAAACACAAAGAGGGCACATAACTCAAACATCACAAAATTTGGAATCCTTTTCTACACTTGTATTAATAATAAAAAAGGATGCATTTTCTCAGTTGCAATACGGCAAGAAAGTCTTTTTCATTTTCTGAAATATGGATTTATACAAAAAATTCTCAACCCTAACCGGTTGGAATTCCTCTATTTCTAAAATAGTAAATTTACAGAATATGAAATCTGAAACGTTTCGCTTGCATTTCTGTTGGTCTCCTCATTATGATGGTAGAGGCGTTTTTCTCTCTATTTCTCCAGCTCTGAAACGAATAACGTACACAGGTTATCTCACTTGTTTCTAGAGGTGCTACCTTTTCCTTGATGAATACATTTGATGCATCTGCTCACAAATTGCACCACCATCCTGGAGGGATCTATTAAATTATTAGCCTAAAAAATATATAATTTATTTTCCAATTGAGGAAATCTTTCTTCCATTCGTCTATCTTCTCAAACTATAGACTGTAATTTTATACTAGGCTTCACCAACCATCATTTATATGAATAATATCAACCTGTTTTATCTGTGAGATTTTAGCCCGAGAGTCTTCCATATTTGTCTTAATGTCAAGTTGATGTTTTGTTATGTCAAACTGTCCCAGTACTCCATAGCATATTATTTATCAAGGCCTAATGATTCTTTTTTTAGTGAGTGGAAAGCCTCTTCACAAGACTCCTTCACTTCCTTAGCCATTTTCCTACTTTCAACTATGCTAGATTCCCAGGTCTTTAGTATTATATCACCCCTAGTCTGTTTCGAAACGAACAACCTGGAAGCCATAGCTACTCCTTCTTTTGTTGATGACACAACTGCTCCTTGGAAGGTAGTCTGGGAAGCAATAAATTCTCTCTCTTTTAAACAAATATTATTTAATGCTTGATCTATCACTCAAAAATGATCTTGGACAGTTTCAACCTTAGTGAGAAGGATTTGTTGTGTTGCTTCCAGCTCCTTTCGCACTTCCAATGCCTAATCTTGGAACACTGTTATATCTACAACCATGTTCTCAATGGAACTGACTTTGGCCTGTAATCGTTTTACCAGCTCATCCTATTGGGTGGCCCATCCTTGGCTTGCCTATATATTCTTGTGCATATCCTCGAGGATGGATTTGAGCTGCCGGATTTCCTGTTTGTTGTTGGCCCTAATATACTCAAAGACCTTGTTGACCTCGATACAAACATTCTTTTCTACAGTCTTCATTTGATCCTGCAATTGGCTTATTTGCAGATATTTCTGCTTCAATCGTTCTTTTAAATTTCTGACTAAAAACTGGTTGGTTGTTGCAAAAGCCCCTAGTGAACCTGCTACTTCTTCAACAAAGTCTACCTCCTCCAAGGATTCTCCATCAATTAGCATCCTGTCTCTTTTGATAGCTGAACCTTCCTTTTGGTGTATTTCTCTCTTCACCACAACCTTCCTTTTCTTGTTGAAAAAGAAATTGGAAGGAGGCAACTCTTCAACCGAAATGGGTGTGAGGTCCTTTATGATTACCACCTCTGCATTTAGATTCCCTCTGGTGAATTGTAATGGTGTGATGAACTGGATGGGGCTATCGATTTCGATGGACGACTGTTTCCCGACAACATTTGTAGTTTATTTATCTGGTGTAAACAATGATCCTTCTTCTACCTTGTTTATCAGTGTCTCTACTTGATCTTTCATGGTCACCTGATACATTTGTCGATGGGATATCTTCTTTCTAAGTCGACACCTCAGTCTTCTCCAAACTTTCCCGAGATTCTTGTTTGTTGGAGCTTACTACTTATGAGCTTCGAGTCTTCGATTTTCGTGCAACTGGAGACGTCGAGGTTCCTCCTTGTAACACTTTAGGGAGGCTACTTCTTTGATTCCTATGGAAGTTGTAAAACTCAATCATTTTATCGGGTGACAGAGCTCGAACCTGAATCAAGACCTCTGGATAGGATCTCGCTCCTCGAAAAATCTCGCCTTGAGGAGAATCTTTGTGTTCCTATCTTTTCAAATTGTAGTAAGCCATGTGATTACCCACGATCTTTTGAGGGTCGTTCTTCTTGAATTCAATGTTGACCACCTTTATTTCTTCCAAGGTCGCGGCCTCCACTTTTGAGTGACCAAAATCTAGTAGAGAAAAGGTATCAATATGTAGGTGAAAAGAGGGCCATACCTTTTTCTCCACTACTTTGAGCTCCTTACTAATCGACACACTAGTAAGTTTGGTAAAAATTGTGGTAGAGCATATGGCGGAACTGAACAGCCAAAAGCCCTAATATAGGATCAATGTTCCTCAACGTACCCATATTATATTCTTCCCAGGTTAGTCACAATTTTTTCGGAGATTCTGGGAGGTGGGTAGCCATATATGGTGGTGTGCATTGACACCACTACCCACTTGCAGATCTCATAAAATAATTCTTTTTCCTTTTCTTCCCAAAGCTTCAAATGATAAATATGTATGGGTTCAACACTATTTGGATTCCAACTCCAATCCATCAGTGAAAAAGGCATCATGAAATAGACGACATCCATAGTATAAGCCAACATGAAAAATTGGGTTGGTTTCCCCTTGGCTCTTACTGACTGATATCTTGCAATCTCTTGAACCAAACTGTCTAACAATATTTTGGCCCAATCAAAAGAGTATCCCTTTGCTACTGAGTGCATAATAGGTACCCATGGAAAAAATAAATGGGTTGTGTTTTCCTTCCCGTAAGGCCTACACATCATCATTGCTATGTACATTATGTGAGGTTCTAGTGTGACAACTGGGTATATACCATGGGAATTGGCTCTAATGATCCAGTTGGATATTGGTGGCCACCCACCTATTCCACTTGGACCCCCACCATTGCTTCTTTCATTTTTCAGTTTTCACACAGTTTATTATTTTTAGCAGTTTTTTCAGGTCTTGAACTTCCGGGGCCATTTTGAGGCCCTAAAAAATGTTTTTTTGGGTATGTTGTTGTCGAAAAATATTATCTAACGATGCTATTTTGTCTCGAGAATTATAGGCCCCGGATAGATCTTTCTAGGGAGCTATCATATGCCTAAAATGGAGATCGTATGCAAAAGTTACGACCCCGGGAAGTTGATGCACCAACTTACCCAAACGGGGCTCACATGACTTTTGGCGCTTCATCTCCCAGGGTTAGGTTTTTGGATGTCTAGGAATTTTGGCATTCCCGATTATTGTAAAAGGGCCTTCAGAGCCTCATTGTAATCATCTTCTCACAAATGCGAGTAGCAGCCACATCTCTTCTCAGAGATAAGCTACCAGCGCCCTAGCTAGTTTATTTCCATTCTGTCTGTAAGCATATTTCAGTCATTTGTTATTAATGAAATGAAGTCTTATTTCCGCTGCATCTCCGTGTTTATGTGTATTTATGTATTTCATTGTGTTCCTACATAAATCCGGATCAGTGGTATGAGAGCGGTCTGCTCATTCTCGATCCTTCTTTGCATGTCCCCAATGAGATCGGGGTATAATGAGTTGGGGCTCGATCTGGTTGAACCTTTGCAAGATCAGCCTTGCAAACCCCGACGATTGCCCATGGGGGAAGAAAAGAGATATGAGGGAGCAGGAGATCCTATCAAAATGTTGCTCGAGGAGGCCCTCGAGAAACAAAGGAATGTGATGATGGACAACTTTGCCCAGATTCTTCAACGGATTTCGATTGGCAGTGCATCGACATCCAGAAGCCACTCTGGAGGTGCCACTCCTTTTAAGGTACAAGTAAACTTTAACATTCCCATATTTGACAACCAAATAGATTCAGATGTTGTAGATAGATGGTTGAATCTATTAGAAGGATATTTCTTGGTTCATGACTTTTCCGACCGAGAAAATATTATTTTCGCACTCCTCAAAGCCACCCCCCATGTCAAGGACTGGTGGGAAACCTACTCGGAGCAAGAGGGCGAGGGAGAACCCTCTTTGTTCTCGGCCACACCCACTTGGAATTCTTTTCGAGATGCCATCAAGGAACAATATTATCCCATGGGGAGCTATGAGGGAAAATACATACAATGGACTACGTTGTGGCAACAAAGGGACCAAGATGTGCATGAGATGACAAATCTGTTTCATACCCTACACACAAAGTTGGGTATCAAAGATTCAAAGAAACATTTGGTGTTAAAGTACCACAGTTGTCTACACAGATACATTCAGGAGGAAATGGAGTTCCTTGACATCTCCTCACTTGGTGTGGCATACCGATATGTTGCCAAGATTGAGCAAAAGTTCAAACAAAAGAAGAAAGACTTTGGGTCTGCAAATTACAAGCATGGGAAAGGTACTCCCAAACCGCAAAACAAAGGACCAAGCCAAGGCGGGGCAGCCCAGGACAACTCGCCAAAGCCACAAGAAAAGAACAACACCACAAAGCCAAAAAAAGGACACGGGGAAGTGGTGTGAGTTCCATAAGAGCTCCACTCACAACACAAGTGAGTGTCGGGCCAAGCGGTCACTGGTAACCGAGTTGAAGGCTTCTGAGTCAGATGCATGCTCCAAATCTGAATCAGAACCTGACAAGGGGAATGACAGGGGGAAGCAGATTATCGATGTGGAGCCCAACGCCATCGTTGCCACCACGAAGATCCAAAAGGAGGAACCAAAAGATCCAGAGGAGGCAGAGCGTCTCTTCCATTCCAAGATGTGGGTAAAGGGTTCCCCGTTGCAGTTCATTGTCGACAG
>ML794960.1:116356-144244 GCA_009831015.1 Picea engelmannii
GATTTTTTTCTGGTATTCCTTCGACTGGATGCCATTTTATTAGTGGCGCCATCGCCAAATCAAAATTAAAATTATCCTTAATACTGTATTCTATTATTTTTTCACTATCAAAGAAAGAAACTTACCATGTTGTTCTCCCAGGGAAAAACAACTTCGACTCTCCATCCTTGGCAGCAGCGCCAAAAAGATGTTGTTCCTGAGATTAAAATTAAGGCTCAAAGCATAATTTAAGGCATCAAGAATTAAGGAATGATTCGTTTTAAAGGTATTTTTTCTTCCGTTAGTTGTGTAAGAGTTAAATCCTCAAATGGAATTAATATCTAAATAGAGCAGAGGTTGTATTTCATCGCCTGAGTCAATTTATCAAATTGAGAGAGGAGAAGAAAATTACAAAACTATTAAACAAAATAAGGCATCAATGACATAATCGTCTATTTTCTAAAACTATAGACTATAATTGTAGACTAGGCTTCACCATCCATCTATTTATCTGAATAATATCAACCTGTTTTATCTGTGAGATTTCAGCCCGAGACTCTTCCATATTTTTATTAATGTCAAGTTGATGTTTTGTTATGTCAATCTATCCCAATACTCTAGAGCTATCTTCTTTATCAAGGCCTAATGATTCTTTGTTGAGTGAGTGGAAATCCTATTCACAATACTCCTTCACTTCCTTAGCCATTTTCCTACTTTCAGCGATGCTAGATTCCCATGTCTTTAGTATTATATCACCCCTGGTCTATTCCAAAATAGACAACCTAGAAGCCATAGCTACTCCTTCTTTTGATGATGACACAACTGCTTCTTGGAAGGTAGTATGGGAAGCAATAGATTTTCTCTCTCTTAAAAAAATGTTATTTAATGCTTGATCTATCGCCCGAAAATGATCTTGGATCTAGTTTCAACCTTAGTGAGAAGGCTTTGTTGTGTTGCTTCCAGTTCCTTTCGCACTTCCAATGCTTGATATTGGAACACTGTTATATCTACAACCATGTTCTCGGTGGAATTGACTTTGGCCTGTAATCGTTTTACCAGCTCATCCTACTGGGTGGCCCGTCCTTGGCTTGCCTGTATATTCTTGTGCATCTCCTTGAGGTTGGATTTGAGCTGTTGGATTTCCTGTCTATCATTGGCTCTAATATTCTCGAATCCCTTGTTGACCTTGCTCCATACATTATTTTCTACAGTCTTCATTTGATCTTGCAATTGGCTTATTTTCATATGTTTCTTCTTTAGTCACTCTTTTAAATTTTCGACTGAAAACTGGTTGGATGTTGCAAAAGCCCCCAGTGAACCTGCTACTTCTTTAGCAAATTCTACCTCCTCCAAGGCTTCTCCATCAATTAGCACCCTATGTCTTTTCACATTTGAACCTTCCTTTTGGTTTATTTCTCTCTTCACCACAACCTTCCTTTTCTTACTGAAAAAGAAATTGGAAGGAGGCAACTCTTCAACCAGAATGGGTGTGAGGTCCTCTATGAATACTACCTCTGCATTTTGATTCCCTCTGGTGAATTGTAACGGTGTGATGAACTGAATGGGGATGTTGATTTCGTTGGGCAACTTTTTCTCGCTCGCATTTGTATTTGATTTATCTAGTGTAAAAAATGATCCTTCTTCTCCCTCCTTTATCAGTGTCTCTACTTGATCTTTGTCTTGGTCACCTGATACATTTGTCGATGGGATATGTTCTTTCTGAGTTGACACCTCAGTCTTCTCTAAACTTTCTCGAGATTCTTTCCTACTGGAGCTTACTGCTTCTGAGCTTTGGGTCTTCGTTTGCTGTGCAGCTGGAGACGTCAAGGTTCCTCCTTGTAACAGTTTAGGGAGGCTACTTCTTCGGAGCCTCTGGAAGTCATAAAACTCAATCATTTTATCAGGTGACAGAGCTCAAACCTGACGCAACACCTTTGGATAGGATCTCTCTCCTCGAAGAATCTCGTCTTGATGAGAATATTTGTGTTCATACCTTTTCAAATTGTAGCTGGGCATGTGATTACCCACGACCTTATATGGGTCTTGCTTCTTGAATTCAATGTTGACCAGCTTTATTTCTTCCAAATCCGTGACCTCCACTTTGAATGACCGAAATCCAGTAGAGAAAATGTACCAATCTGCAGGGGAAAAGAGGGCCATACCTTTTTTTGTACTTCTTTGAGATCCTTACTAATCCCACGGAGCACAGTTTGTCGTGTGACCTCTCGACACACTAGTCGGTCTTTTAAAAATTGCGGCAGAGCATATGGAGGAACAGAACAACCAAAAATCCTAATATAGGAGAAGTGTTCCTCGACATACCAGTCTTCTATTCTACCCAGGTCAGTCACAATTTTTTAGGAGATTCTGGGAGGTGGGTAGCCATATATGGTGGTGTGCATCGACACCTCTACCCAGTTGCAGATCTCATAAAAGAAGTATTTTTCCTTTTCTTCCCAAAGCTTCGAATGATAAATATGTATGGGTTCGAAACTATTTGGAGTCCATCTCCAGTCCATCAACAAAAAAGGAATTATGAAATAGACGACATCCATAATATAATACGACATGAAAAATTGCATCGGTTTCCCCTTGGCTCTTTGTGACTGACATCTTGCAATCTATTGAACCAAATTGCCTGACAATATTTTGGCCCAATCAAAAGAGTATTCCTCTGCTACTAAGTGCATGATAGGTACCCACGAAAAAAAAAATGGGATTTGTTTTCCTTCCCATAGAGCCTACACATAATCATTTCTATATACATTATGTGGGGTTCTAGTGCGACAATTGGGTATATACCATGGGAATCGGCTCCAAACTTCTCGGGGCGAGAATACCAGTTTTTAATTAAATCGGGAAGGTTTTTCCCGTATTGGTCGCATTCCTTCTTGTTGAAGTCTACTAGAAAATTTTCATTGTAAACAAAATTGGATACCAGATACAATTTGTACATCACTTGCAGATGTTCCAGCCTAAAAGACCCAACTGCAAACTTTTGTGAATTGCAAATAGTCCTGGTTGAAATATCTACGTGATCCAATGCCCAACCGATCATATCATTGTAGGGAAACAACTTAGGCCTTGTTGCTATCTTATGTAGCTCTGACTGAGCCACAATTTTTTATTTGGTAGATAGGTCCTCCTTCTCATTGTCGCTTGAATCATCTAGGCAATTTACCAATTCATATTGTAAGATGTTGAATACTTGCATCCAGGATTTGAAGGTGTCTATGCTGCTAGGCAAGGTGTTAGAGAGAACATTTGTATTCTGTCTTGAACTTTCACCGGTCACTTTAATTTCTTTTCATGGAGGCATGGTATCATATCTCAAAGTTCTAATATCTATCACAGAAAATGTAGAAGACTGATTATTTCGCTAAGCCAGCTCTGTGAAAACACGAATGTAATTCAAAAATGAAAAAATCTTATTTTCCTTAAGCGCATCAATTTGCCTATACCTTCACTGACAATGTGTTTAATTCCTTTAGTAAAAATATTTGGGTGATAAATCAAGATCTTATTTGAAATCATTTCCCTATATCATCTATTAATTCCATTAATGGTCGATGTTTCGTGATCGGGAAAATCATAGATCAAATTTGAATTTACCCGAAATGAAAATCAACAAAACTTAATCATGATATAAGATTGTTCAATTTGTTAATGAATCAAGTTTATTTTGTTAATTAATCATGCATAACTTTAATCCATTTCAGGGTTTCATACCTCGTGTTATCCTATACTAGTTCGAGCTATGTTCTCTGAATCGCAAAATCGTTATTGATTAATTAATATTAATCAATTTTAACCTTTTAAGTAATCGTGATTAACTTCATTGGTTTCACGATTTCAAGTATTGGGATTTTGGTTGTCATTCGAGGTAGGATCCCTGAAACGCGAAATTACAATAAGGTTTAAATATCATTAATCATTTTTAATCGTTTTATTAACCCTGTTTAACTTAAGATAGTTTCACGATTTCGTATATCGGGACTTTGGAGTTCTTACATGTTGGACTATTATTATCACAAAACCCCAAAACCTGACATTTCGAAGGTAGCCTTTAGTGATTTGACCTTTTAACGAGTGGGTGGCTCCATAACTTTTAAGGATTTCAAATCGTTGGATTCAACATAAGACTTCATCAACGGTGATATTCAAGTGCATTTGTCATTATTTAAACAAGAATGAAAATTATCTAAGTCTAAAGTATAGAAAAATATATATGTTCCAACATAGTGTAGATGTTGATAATATTTGTTTGGAGCATGGATTTGTGTCCCAATCGCAACTATTACGACAGTGCAAGAGAAGTTTATAGTAGATAAGATCGTATGCTGATAGAAAATAAGATAGATAGGAAGAATTGTGGATAACATAAGGTACATTTGATTTGACATATATTTGAATGAATCCACCTGCTCATCTTTTTTTTTTTGCGATGCTTGGTCTATGTGTTATTTGTTGTTGAAGGATTTTAACATGTGGACAAAGATGGTTTCCAAAAACCTGCCAACCAATTAATAGTTTTTTGTGAAAATATATCCCTAAGATATTCCTTCAACATAATTATATAATCTATCAATATATAAAACACATCAATCATCAAATGGAATTTCACCTCTGCTACATCGAAAAATAAATAGAGTTTCACCTCCTCGACATCATTAAAAAACAAGGCTGCGTGGTAGCGTAGTCTCTGCCAACGAGGTTACAAAGTAAATTGTGGAACGAATTGTAAATGACGGAAGTGTTTGGTGCAAAAGGTATATTACAGAAATGTTGTGTGAAACATGTATATCAGGGAACATGAGGCATAAAATTTTGTTATCACTGAGGCGCGACCCCGTGGAGCAAGGTAAATTGTGGAAAATGGGGTCGAATTGTAAATGACGGAAGTGTTTGGTACAAAATGTATAAGACATAAATGTTGTGTTGAACATGTATATCACAAAACATCGACCCCACAGAGAGATAGGAAACTACATTGAAGATGTGGAAAGGAGCATGAAGCATAGGTAGTATCCATGCAGTAAATGATGCTTGTCATGTAGAGAACCATTTATTTTTTGAAATTATATAACAAAATACAATTTGTTCATAGTGGAAGAAAAAATTTGGAAATTTATCCATGCAACAAATGACGCTTTGCATGTAGAGCACCATTTATTTTTTGAAAGTATATAAAAAAATATAAATTTGTTTGTCATATAGACTGGTGAAATATAAAAATGTATGAAGACATAAATTTAAAACGAGATAAGAAAACAATTTTATTTGAAATATGTCAAAAAATAAAAGCTTGTTACATACTACTGAAAATTTTGAAATATATAAAAAAATAAAGGTTTGTTAGATATTAATGGAAATTTCAATGCGTTTGTCATGTAGACTGGGATTGGGGCTCCCGCAGACCATTAGAGAAATATGTACAAGAAACAGAATTGTAGAAAGAAGATAGAGTGCAATACCTGCAAAAAAAATAAATTGAAAGGTATAAGTGTTTTCCTAGACATTTCCATTTAAAAAAGTGGAATAACTGGGTTCATAAACAAAGCAGGATGTGATCAGTACACTTACAGTGATGGTGCATATGATCCCTTTGGATATTTTCTTGCAGCTACCATTTCATTGATGTCGTCGATGGTTGCAGGAATCCTGGGAACCCCCTGTTGTGTTTCGTCAATGGCCCACTTCAATTCCCTTTCGAGCCATTCTTCAATGTAGCTTCTCATTGGGGCAATGTTGATCTCATTCCATATTTTTATGTTGAAAAGATCGTTTTCTAATTCCTAGAAGTCGATAGAAATATTACACAGAGCCTGATGAATTTCATCATTATGTACTGAATATTCGACTAGCCAGTCATCGACGTGAGGTTGATCATATTCAAGGATGTTGTAAAACTTTTGCAGAGACAACATCTTAAACATATCAACCTGTTTATCAAACTCTTGCATAGTTAAGGGAAAGGAGTTTGCGATTAAGTCTGGGTCTTGGAAGTTGTTGGTATTTCCAAATAATTTTATTCTTGACAGCCTTGTGAATAATTTATCTTTCTTTGATATGGCTTTTTCACATGACTGAACAATGAGATGTAGGTTCTTCACTTTTTCTTTCTAGCATGCATTTGATTGACCAATCTAGTTTTTGGATGGAAGATCTTGTTGTCTTATTTTTGTTTTTTTCATATTGTTGACAATGGTGCCAAAAGGAAGGATTGTCTTTAAATAGAAATTTTCTTCATCTTTTAACTCTGCCTGCAAATGCTCGAGCAAACTATGTGCCCTGGTTCTAAGCGAAGTGATGGTTTGTGATGTTTTCCACTCCTTAGTAACCAGTTCCATTATTTTCTTGATATTATTGTCCACATATCCTCTACAGGATGTGAGGAGGATGGAGAATTCTTTTAAGTTAGTTGCAAGGGTGGCATGCATGACTATTTCCAAAGGATTGACAAGCAATGGCATAGGAATCAAAGCCTCTTCCAATTCCTTGACCCGGTCCTTCTGTTTGGCATTCTCAGCCTTGATGCCTCCAATGGAATCATGAAGTGCATCTCCATTCACATTGTGAAGTTGACATATTTGGGACAGCCACACGTTGGGAAGGTCAACCTTTGAATGAGATTTTCCTTTCTTATTTTTTACATCTTTTTTCTCAATTATCAATTTTTTGGACTGGTTGTCAAAAACAATGCTCTAGAACACAAAGGATTCATATTTGTCAAAAATTTTGGTATCGGATATGTCCATTGGATGGATATGCTAGATGGCGTCTTTGGGATGATCAAGTTAGCGGAGCATGCTATCCATATCAGTGTCAAGTTCCATGTTCTCACTCTGAATTTCTGGCTCTTCCACCTATCCCACATTTTCTTTTCTCTTCTTCTTTACTGGAAGCTTGTGAAAACTATCAATTTTAGATTGAGGCTCATTATCTCCTCCTTCGTTTGAAGCACTTTGAGTTTCTTTGTTGTTTTGGTGGGCCATTGGAGCGATGATCCAGGATGTCATACTATTTTTAGTGTTATTTTATGATTGAACAGTCTTGTCACCGAGGCGTTTTCCCTATTGCGTGTACAATTTTGTGCAGCTTTTCACTGTGTCTAGGTCGCTGACATCAGAAGAAGGAGCATTGTTGCCAATGTCTCTGTTTTTGGGTAGGTGTTTTTCGAAAAAACAATTGCCGAGACCAAGTGTTTGTAAATGTTTTCGAAAAATATTATCGGGGTCGAATCCTCTTATGATTTCATCATATCTCAGGTTGAAGATGCTAGAATGCACTGCAAATTCGTTAATTTGGTTGAATTTTTTCAATACAAAATCCCCTACTTTCCAAGGCAGAGGAATGAACGTTTTTTCTTCTTCTTTTCCAATAGATGAAACCAATAGTTGTATTGTCGTGCTACTTCAACAACAAACATTATGTTCGAAATGTGACATGGAAGGAGAGCAGGTTTTTTCATGGAGCCAAAAATTCTTATGACAGTGTAATTATCCAAATGTTCAAGTGTCCCCTTCCTATCCAAAAAACTTGTTGCCTATTCATATATGTGGGCATCAGGGAGCATCCTCTCCTAACAACAAAACTTTGAAAACAGACACGAAGCCATTAAAAACCTCATAAAAATAGTGGGAAGCCTTGAGCTTTCACAAGGTCTAGTACCAGAACGTTACTAGGTTGAATTCCCAGTTGGCATTCTTGGACAAAGACAGTGGTGGACACTGAAAGCAATGCGCTATCGCAAAAACTAAGTACAACGAGATATACAATTTCTTTTCCCTTTTGAAGCTTGAAAATTGGGAACATATTTCATGGGAAATTAACTTGCCCCAATAAAAAATCGCTTGATCATTCACTATGAAATACAAAATATAAAGAGCCATCTAGGAAATAGTTGTTGTGGACTCCTGTCCTGTTATTCTTGTAAACATCCAGGCAATTTCGTGGAATGGATTTCTAAATGAACTAACCTGTAAGCTTGTGATATCTTCAGGGACTAGAATGGGGTATTCCAATAAATGGGGCAATAGGTCCAACCCGTAATTATTCTTTGCTAGGAACTATTTGCAATCTTCTCCTTTGAATGTCAATGTTGGCTCTGACAATCTTAACATCTCGCAGAAGACTTGAGGTGAAACAGAAATAAAAGATTGGTCCCAAAGTGGAATAATTATTTTGTCTGAACTAAATTAATCGGTGCACCAAGAGACCAGGTCCATACAGTAAAAAACCTTAGGGACACAACCTACATGAGATTTCCCAGAGGTCCAAGTTACTTGGTTCTCTACGACAGAGGTTGAGTAATAAGAATATGCCCTGGACCACTAGAAGTTCTACTCCTCGTGCCCAAAGATGTTCACTATATCTCCACATAACTATTGTCGAGATGATGCCATAGGTTTATGAGAACGTTGGTTTTCTCTAGAGGATGGTTGAAATGAACACTTAGAGTCGATAATGAAAATCTTCCCTAAATCTTGGTTAAATTATTATGAATGGAAAATCTCCTCGAGCCTTTCGCTGATTAATGACAATGTGTATGGGTGGTGCATGATGAAATATTAGCAGTAAAGCTTAATTATTTCATATTTAGAAATGTGAAGGTGGTGGGTACGACGAAGAGAAATTAAGGATTGGAGGTTTCATAAATGTTCCAAGGCGGCGACGTGCGAATGACATTTCATGATTTTGAAATCAACACTCGGAAGGGATAATATAACCCCCCACAAATCTTGGTTTAATGCACATTAATAGGATATCTCCTTGAGCCTTTCACCCATCAATGACAATCTATATAGTTTGTGTATGATGATCTGTTAGAAATAAATGTCGGTAATTACATATTTATAAACAAGATATGTACATATATATATATATATATATATATAAATGATTTTTTTTCTTTTATGACAGACAAGTGAAAAGGTCAAGTACACAATGGAGAGCAAGGAAAGAATGGAAAGGTTTGAAAAGTGGTTGGACGGGATTCAGAAAAGGGTTACAGGGATACTCAGGAGAGGCGAGTGTTCCACGGTCAAATTTTATGTATCCAATTTTTCGACTGCAAAAAGTGTAAAATAGAAGAGAGCATGATGGGGTAGTTCAACGACCATTTTGTATATTTGTGGAATTCCAGGAAAGAGGCTAAGTATGGAATAGGGAAATGATCGAGCGGACTCATTCTCGGAAGCGAGGATTGAAATTTTTGTGAACGAACAAACCTGACGACGTGCACATGAAATTCGATGATGTTTGAAATTAACGCTTCCTAATTACATGCCTAGAAATAATATCTTATATATAATTGGTAATTGATAATTTCAAAAGGGCGCGGGCACATGAAACAATGATTAGGAACTGAATATTTCTTGAATTGGCCAAAACAACGATCCACGAAAGAAATTCAAAGAGATGGAGAAGTATGGAAAATGAATAGAGGGGCTTCAAAATGGGCTGACAATAGTTCCACAGAAGATGTGAGGACCCGCAAGTCCGCCCACGCGCACAACAAAATATTTTTGAGAAAAAAAATAAGTGACGAGAAAGATAAAGTTTAGGGAAAAGAGAAACGGATATTTGGCTAAGTATAGAAGATGGAAAAGAAGGGCCAACATATTCACATCTGTAACAAATATCCCATTTTCCTGTCAAGATATATACTTGGAAAGAAGTGTGAAGGTGGCAGGCACAGAAAATAGTGACTAAGAATAGTTTACTTGGTTCTTGGTTGTATGCTTCGTCTATCAATTTGTATAGTGTAGAACTCTGAGTCAGTTTTTTAGCAAGCCAGCCCGCAAGTCTGGTTGCCAATTTGTATCGTGAATAACTCTGGGTGTTGTGTAACAACCCTCCTTGTTACGACAACAACTCTGAAAACAGGTGCAAATTTGTTTTTTGTTTAAGGTGTGTGCGCGCGTGTAGAAGTAACAAACACACTTGACTCTACGTCGCCACTCGACAACCAAAAATACGCAACCACGATGTTCAGCACAAGAAGACTGAAGGCACACAATGAGTAACTGCAACAATATACGACCATAGGCATAAGGCGCACAACACAAACATTAAGACATACTGGGGGTGCATCGTAAGAACACAGAGGGATGAATCCATGGTGTTAGGGTTACTATTTCTACACATGAAAGCAAGGCGTTTAGTCTTATGTCTTCTCGAAAGAAGATTAGACAGGCTCCTGGCCGACTGCTCAGGCAGAAACTGGTAACCTGACCAAGAACAGAATGCCAGCAAGACGAACACAACAAGACGACCCGGACATATCACAGTGACAACAAGCAATAAACACCCCTAGACATAAGGCGTACAACTAGCAGTTGTAAGTAGAAAACGACACCAAGTGTTAAGTACAGTACAGTCACAAACGAAAGAATCCAACAATAGAGTTTACTATTTCTGCACAGAAAAGCAGGGATTTTAGTCTTATGTCTTCTCGAAAGAAGATTAGACAGGCTCCTGGCCGACTGCTCAGGAAAAAACTAATAAATCTTTTAGGGAGTCACAGTAGTGGAAACTATGCCTTTAAACAACCTGAGACTACTGATATGGCTCAGAGTGTGTCGCAAGAGTGGAAACTATGCCTTTAAACAGCCCGACACTCTTGATACAGCACTGGATTCTTTACACAGAAAAATCACACACAGAGACATATATACTAAGGTTACATGGAGGTGTCTACAAGGAACAACACCCTCATTACAAACTCAAAAATCCTATTGTACTTAAATATGTAAATCAACTAAATCCAATCCCCATTTACTAAGCCATGGTAACTCCTCGTACTTAATTTCAAGGACAGTTCAGGATATATGTTTATCACTAACCATAATTATTACAATAACATACCATGAATGAATAATTTCATTACATTTTCCTTACTTACCTTGCCATAGGATAGCATCCACATTTCATCTCATATGTTAGTATCCATAAATAAACTACCATAACATCTTCATAAAATCTAGCATCATTACATTATCATATAAAGATTTTGCAATTTAACCAACTAAGCGGCATGGTCATTACACTAATGATTAAGACATTGATAGTCCACTATATTGCATTAGATTACACTGTCATTTCCTCACATGATTATTTCATACATTCCATCATAAGACGATTCATTAACTTGGCATTACTTTACTTCATTATAATATAATGTAGTAACATTGCAATAACTTGTTGCAGTAACATTACCATAACCTTATCTTATATTACCTTTACCCTAACATAATGTAATAATGTAAGAATGTAAAAATTCCCAATCTGGCAGTTACATCGAGGTAGTAATACATCTGGCATTTACATGATTCTAATAAGGCAATAATAATAATATGGCAGTGAGATTTACATAACAATCGTCCATATGTAAAATATAAAAAAATTTCAAATTTCAATTAAAAATATGATACACCTTTATAAATGAATTTATATTATTTATAAATTCATCTATATCTAGTATAACTATCTGAAATTTGAAATAGATTTAGTGTAAATAAACCCACTGCCCTTTTTTCCAATTCCTATCCATACTCTAGTTTTAATAACAATTTTAAGTTGCATAGTCATCCTTGATCAAACTACCAGTATTTATAAATGCTATTTAGTGAATTCTCAACATATAATGTTTTATATTTTAGAAATGTGATTAATAGATTTGAACCTACAAAAAAATTTTTAACAAAATATTTAGTTCTTTTTTCAGATTTCCTTTTCCATTAAAATATCATTAAAATTGAAGACTATGAATGGAGCAAAGACAATTTGAATCACATCAATACATTCAAACACCATTTACAAGAGACAATGGAACATTATTTTAAATAATTCAATCTACACCCCAAATAAAAATAATAGATCCCACCAATCCATTCTAATATAGATCATGTGGTTTCTATATCTGTTTCAAGCCATCAACGTTTTTCATCATCTCCTGATTCTTGTGGTTTCTTGGTTTGTTTTTCATAAAGAATAAATGTATGCACTCATTGACATGTGATATGATGCAGTCTAGTGCCTACATCTTCGCCTATAGAGGTTTGTGTATATTTTCACAAGCAATTTAGGAAAGACCAGATATCATATCCATGAAGATGCAAATAAAAACAGAACATAATTAAAACAACTACTACAATGCATTTATTAATGTCCAATAAATAACATACATCAACTGTAATATATAATTGTGTCATTATTGACACCACCAACTTCTATTGATTTCTCAATGTAAATACAGAACATAGACCACAGAACATAAACACTGTAATACAAAACTTAACGCTATAATACAGAACATGAACTCTGTAAAACGAAATGACAGTAGTGCCAGAAATGACAGTAAAACAGTAATGACAGTAATGACAGTAATGACAGTAAATGAAATGACCGTAATGACAGTAACTTGTGAAACGGAATGCCCCAAAAATGAAATGCCCACAGGGACTTAGGAAAACGCCCACAGTCCAAGGAATTCTCCCACAGAAAACATAAAAATGCCCAACAATAATTAAAACGCCCACCGGCAAATAAAAAATGCCCACACCAATTAAAAACGGCCACCGGCAAATGGAAAAACGCCATACTAAATTAAAACGCCCTCCGGCAAATTGAAAACACCCACACTAATTAAAAACGACCACCGACAAATGGAAAACACCCACACTAATTAAAAATGGCCACCGGGGAAATAAGAACGCCCAACAAGAAGGAATTTGGCAATAGAGGAAATAAAAACTCCCAGCAAGAAGGAATTCGGCAACGGAGGAAATAAAAAAACCCAGCAAGAAGGAATTCGGCAACAGAGGAAATAAAAACAATTCGTTAAAGCCGCTGAGTTTTCCTTTTTAAAACCAAAAGCTGAGTGTTAACATGAGAAAATCGCTGCCAGGACAAAGTGTGAATTCGCCAGCAAGTAAATGGCTAACCCTCTGCCAAAGGATGGGTAAAAATTCTGCCAGACGGTTTAATTACAGTCACAAGTAAAAAAATAAACATTGCAGTCAACAATGGGAAACGCACCCAAAATGCATTCCACACATCAATTGCATTCCAACATAGTCCCAAGGTTTTTAAGATTTAGATACAAAAGGCTGAGTATTGATTAATCCAATGACTTCCGGATTTCAACAACTGAGTCTACTTTTACAACAATAACATTTAAATTGCCGAATATAAAAATATGCATTCTACTCCACCAATTAAAGAAAATATTGTTGCCTTATGCCCACTTCGGAAGACGTCCCACGCTCCGTGCCACGTCCCGCGCTCCGTGTTGCTCCCTCTCGCCGACCATAGAGACCTCACTGGTACCTCCCAGCCAATCGCTAGGGGTACTCTGCTTTCCCCTTAGCCCCCTGAGCCGCAAAGGGGCCACATAAGATCCAGAGGATAAGACTAGCTTCTTAGCTCGCCTCGCAAGGCTGAGCTACCACTCCAATCCGAGCTGAGAAAATCCCAACTCCTCACAAACAATCATTCAAGCCACAATCCAATAGCGTAACATTACGCTAGCCGTTCATCCCTTCTTCCTCATTTTCCCCTTCTTTTATAGGAATTTGAGACCCACCTACTTTCCCTAAATCATTATTAATTTAAGTTTAAATGAAAATCCCCTAAAAATTCTTTGTCGTCCAAGTGTCACTCATCCCCCAAGTTTGTCCAAAATTATTTTCTTTAAAAATATTAAAAGACTCAATTCCCTCACCCACCTAGAATCGCTCCTAAAATTACTCCTAGAGTTCCTAGATCCCCTTACATGCTTTTAATAACTTTCCCTAGAATGAAATTGCTAAATTTAGTTCATTTTAGTAAGTCCTTAATTGTTGATTCCTTTTTGCTTTTTACCCTATGTCCCCTTCTTTCCATTATTAAGTTTCCTTTATTACAAGTTTCCTTATTTCTATTAATTGTTCCTTTCCCCCTTTTTTTCCTAAAACCCAAAAGATAAATGCGGTTAATAATCTTTTCATTATATTTCTAAATCCTAACTTTTATACTCCCACACTTTAATAATTTTATTTCTTCTTTAAAATATAAAAACCATGGGTTTCAATTAATTTATCTTCCTCGTTACTTTACCCCCCCTTAAATTAAGAATACTTTAACTAACACTTAGGAGGGTTTTAGTTTACGCCCTTATGTTTATTTGTTTAGGATCTTTTCTTAGGGCTTATCAAAATTTTATCTTAGTGATGTTTTTAATTTAGGTTTAGATTTGAACCGGGCGAAAATTAATTAGGGGAGTCATTTTGAGAATTTCTTCAAGTGTTAAGGTCTTAGGGTCATCTAGGTTGTCTCATCATCATCATCAATGCGACGTGCCCTTCAGGATGCACTACGTGCTCCAAGGGTGCCACTCGCCTCGTTTGCTTCTGTTGCATGACGTTCCCTTCAGGATGCACCACGTGCTCCAAGGGTGCCACTCGCCAAGTTGTGTTTCTTTTGTGCGACATGCCCTTCAGGATGCACCACGTGCTCCAAGGGTGCCACTCACCGACTTGACTGATTGGTAGACATCTATAACCCCTAGAGTCAACACTCCACCAGGTGAACTTGTGGGAGACTAAGGGCTCTAAGGAACAAGGCCCCCGCCTTATTGCGCGCCCCTTAGAATCATCCTGAGCAAATGTCGCAGTCTACCCTCACGGCATCGTGGATCCTCTCGAACGAGGTAATCGTTAACCTACAGTTCGAGCCACGACGAGAGTGCTAGTAGGTTGTGGCAGGGTTGTTGTCCACACCTCTCCCTTAACCTCTCTGGAACTCGTGTGTGGCCCCTTTACTCCATATGTGAGTCTGGTCGGAAAGCTATCGTCAGCCTGCATCATCAACCATCATGTCAGAACATGTCAACAACATATCATCAAATCAATAAATATCATGGTAAATAAATCAACTCAAATAGCACACTCCCTGACTCAATCCGGAGTCCAAGGGTTCTGTCAATGCCTATGCATCCTCAAGGTCCAAAACCCTGCACACTCAACAAAACTAAGTCAATAGCACCTGTCTACCTCAAGTAGTAAAACATCATGTCATCTATCGGAACGCATCATAATCAAGCATAAATGTATTAATATCAGAAAAGTCCAGATCACTTGTGAGCAAGTGTCCTCAAAGAATAAGTTTTGTAAGTGCGCCAGAGCAAGATGTTACATACACCCCCTCTTGGTCTAAACTTTGTCCCAAAGTTTCTCAGTATAAATGCCGAAATAAACGTACCACATTATCATAAGTACCATAGTATCATAAGTCTATCTATCAAACAAAAATGGAAACTGTTGGCGCATGTCATATGCGTCCTCCCAGGTCGTTGAGTGTGGACTATAGCTGTCCCACTAGACCTTGACCTGATCTACCGTTCGATGTCGTAACTTTCGAACGTGATGATCTAAAATGTGGACTGGCTCAGTCGTGAGCGCTCCCTCGTCCGATACCTGCAAGGAACTCATGTCAATCACGTCTGTAGGATCACTAACATAATGTCTCAAAATAGATACATGAAAAACATCGTGCATATGCCTCAAAGAATCAGGCAAGGCTACTCAATAGGCCACGGGCCCCTTTCTCTCCACAATCTCGAAAGGTCCCACGAACCTAGGAGAGAGTTTATCTCCCTTTCCAAACTTGATCGAACTCTTATGCGGCTTAACCTGCAAGAAGACTTGATCGTCGACCTCGTAACTACAGTCGACTCAGTGCGCATCGACATAACTCTTCTGTCAATCCTACGCTTCTTTTATCCTTTGTCTTATGGTTTGCATTTGCTCCTCCATTTCTTGGATCACTTCTGGTCTGACCAAGACCCTATCCTCAAGCCGATCCCAACACAAGGGCGTCCGACACGGTCGCCCATAAAGAAACTCAAAAGGCGCCATCTTAATCGTGCTCTGGTAACTGTTGTTGTAAGCGAACTCTACTAGAGGCAAGAATTCCTCCCAACGCTTTTATTGGTCCATCACGTACATGCGCAACATGTCTTCCAAGGTTTGGTTCATTCATTCCATCTGTCCGTCAGTCTCTGGGTGATACGCAGTACTAAAATTAAGTTGAGTTCCCAACGCCTCTTGGAAACTCGTCCAAAATCGTCCAGTAAACACCGATCCACGATCAGATATAATCCTCTAAGGCACGCCATGCAGCCTCACAATCTCACCGATGAAAACTCTCACTATGTCAGGTGCCTGATATGTCGTACGCACAGGAATAAAGTGAGCACTTTTCGTCAGAGTGTCTACTACTACAAAAATTGAGTCGTGTCTCCTTGCCGTCAGTGGCAATCCAATAATAAAATCCATCGAAATAACTTCCCATTTCGATTCTGGAATGGCATGTGGTTGAAGTAATCCTGTCGGGTGTCTATGTTCAGCCTTTACCTACTGACACTCGAGACATATAGCCACAAAGTTGACTATGTCGGCCTTCATTCCCTTCCAGAAGAATAAGGGTTTAAGGTCTACTCTCATCTTCGTAACTACTGGGTGAGCCATGTAAGCTGCTCTATGAGCCTCGCTCAGGATCAACATCCTCAACTCGTCGATTGGTGGTACGTAAATCTGACCTCTAAACCTCAATAAACCGTCACTATCAAATGAATATCCCTCATATCGTGGTACCATCATTGTGTTTTGTCCGATAAAATCCTTGACTTCTTTGTACCAGTCATCGTCACGCTGTAAGGTGAGAATCTTCTCACGTAGATTCGTCTGAAGAGGTAACACCAAAAATATGCGTGGCCTCCGACTCAAAGCATCCGCCACACGGTTCATTGTTCCCTTTATGTAAGTAATCTCGAAGTCGTACTCGCTAAGCAATTCCGACCAACGCCGTTGTCGCGCGTTCAGGTCGCTTTGCGTAAAAATGTGTTGTAATCCACAATGATCATTCTTTAATTCAAATTTTCGTCTAACAAGGTAGTTTCTCCAAACCTTCAAGGCATAAATGATGGCTAATAACTCCAAATCATGCATCTCGTAATTCTCCTCATGCCTTCTCAGTTTTCTCGAAATGTAAGCAATCACCCGTCCGTCTTGCATTAAGACTCCACCTAACCCTTCCTTGGATGTGTCAATGCATACCAAGAAGTCTGCATCCATGTTAGGGACCTTTAGTATCGACGCTTTTTGTCAACAAATCTTTAAGCCTCCGAAACGCTTCCACGCATTTCTCTGTCCAAACAAACTTCTTGTTTTTCTTCTGCAATTCCGTGATCGGATTTGCTATCTTTGAAAAACCCTCGACAAACCGTCGATAGTATCCCGCTAAACCCATAAAACTACGCACTTTTGTGACATTAGTCGGTGCAGGCCATTCCATAATAGCCTCAACCTTGGCTGGATCCATGGCGATACCTTCGTCACAGATGACATGCCCTAAGTAGTGAATCCTCGATTGATAAAAAGAGCATTTGGACAACTTCCCATATAATTTGTCTTCTCGTAAACATTGTAGTACCAAGCGCAAGTGCTCGTCATGCTCCTCCGTCTTTCGAGAGTAGATCAGAATATCGTCAATGAAGACTTGGACGAACTTGTCCAAGTACTCGCGGAACACGCCGTTCATCAAACTCATAAATACCCCTCGGGTGTTTGTCAGTCCAAAAGGTAAAACAGTAAACTCATAATATCCAAATCTCGTCTTAAAAGAGGTCTTACGGACGTCATCCTTCTTGATCCATAACTGGTGATACCCTGATCGCAAATCGATCTTGGAGAACACTGTCGCATCCTTCAGTTGATCGAACAGATCGTTAATTCTTGGTAAGGGATATTGATTCTTGATCGTAGCCTTGTTTAGTTGATGGTAGTCAATACAAAGACTCCACGATCCATCCTTCTTTCGAATGAAAATAACCGGTGCACCCCACGGTGACACACTAGGGCGTATCAGTCCCAGGTCCAGCAACTCCTTTAGTTGCATTTTCAACTGTTGCAACTCCGGGTTCGACATCCAGTAAGGTGTTCTTGCTATCAGTTCGGTCCCCGGTTTCAGGTCTATAGTAAACTCCAATTCTCTCTCTGGCGGCATCCCAGGCAACTCCTCTGGAAATACGTCCGCAAACTCCTTCACCACCGGAAGGTGTTCTAGACCTTCTGCCACTCCCTTTTCATTTAGCGCAAGGATCGCATAAAGCTTGCACCCCTTGTGCATACTCTTCCGTAACTGTAAGGAAGAGACGAACCTCAGGGATACTCCCTGGTTCTGTCCTACTATCACACGTCTCTGTCCTTCATCATCTACCAAGCTCAACCGTTTCATCTTACAGTTGAGTATCGCCTCATGTGATTCCAATCAATCCATACCAATCACGACGTCATAAGATCCTAAGATCGTGACGTACAAGTTGACCCTCGTGACAAACTCTCCCAGGTTAAGGGCACAACCCATAACCCTTCCTCCAACCTTTTGTTTGGCTCCCGAAGCCATCTCCATGAAGCTAAACTCGTCCTGTTCGACTGCCTTTACGTTAATCCTTTTTAGTGCTGCACCAAAAAAAAAACTCTCAGTAGCACCAGGGTCTATCAAAACACTAAGGGTTTGGTCAGCGACAATACCTGTCGTCTCGAGCACAGTCGACCGGTGCTCTGCCTGGCAGTTATTCACCGCTGCGTGAATCTAATGGGCCTTGCCCATATCTCCCACTGTAGTGGGTCCAGCTAATCTGGACGCCCTGGTCCTCTCCACAGGACAATCGTGCTGGTAGTGTGTCTCCCCACACGTCCAACACCCCTTCTTCGGCCCAGTAGTCCTAGTGCTCGAAGCAAAAGATGATGGCCCACCAACCTGGAACCCAGGTCTCTTCTGCTGAATAGGCCTAAACTGTTGCTGCTGCGGGCGACGCTGCTGCTGGTGTGGTGGTCCCCGATAAGGTGCCCGCTGCTGAGGCGACGGTCGTCAGGGTGTAGTGGAATTGGATCCCCTCTGGAAGCCACGATATCCTGACATATGTCTCGCTGGTGTCTGATGCTGCGGTGTATCAAATGAACCCTGCCCTGCAGGTCTCGATGGAGTCCTAGTCTGACCCCCACTGATAAGCTCCTCTTCTACTATGAGGGCCTTTTGGACAGCGTCATGCAAGGTTTGAGGCATCAAGATCCTAACCTTTGCACCCAGGCTGCCGTTAAGGCCAAACACGAACCTGTTGACCTTGAGATTTTCTGTGTTAAGGTGCAGAGCATACCAGAGCAGCTCCATAAAACGTGCCTTGTACTCGGGCACCGTACAACCTCCCTATCGTAATGCGTTGAACTCATTGAGTTGACTCTCAATGAATTCCTCTGAGAGATACCTCTCTCGAAACCGTTCCTCGAACAGTTCCCATGACATTTCTTCAACGACCATGTTCAGTTGCGGCAGGAGCGTCTTCCACCATAGAAGAGCGCTCCCCTTCAGTTGAAAGACCGCCATGCAGACCTTCATGTTGGAGGTATAATCACGAAGTGCGAAGCACATCGCCATATTCTCCAACCATGCCTCGGAGGCTGCGCCATCTGGGGCACCAAAGAACTCGAGAAATTAACCTTCTCGAGTTCACGGTGAATGCTACCTATAACGGCCGGTGCGCGTGGCGGAACCTCAGTGGGTGTCGGCGCCCTGGCCTCGTCTCTGTCCAATCGGCTGATCAATGCCTCAGACATGCGCTGAAAGGATCTCATCATCCCAACAACGTCTCCAACTGTGATCTGCTCCTGTCCGAGAACCTGCTCGCCTCCTTGGGGGTTAGACCCCTCAGGCGTGGATGCTGCTGGAGGCGTCACGCCTCCTCCCCTAACACCCCATCATCTGCCTCCGTGGCATCCTCTAACCATGATTACCTGCATGCACACAATCAACTCGATCAGCAGCAGTATAATCAATCCAATCATGTCAACGAAAGTCGTAGAGAATCCCAAGTCACGGGTCGAACTGGCTCTGATACCATATGTAAAAACCCTCCTTGTTACGACAACAACTCTAAAAACAAGTGCAATTTTTTTTTTTTGTTTAAGGTGTGTGCGCGCGTGTAGAAGTAACAAACACACTTGAATCTACGTCGCCACTCGACAACCAACAATATGCAACCACGATGTTCAGCATAAGAAGACTGAAGGCACACAATGAGTAACTGCAACAATATACGACCATATGCATAAGGTGCACAACACAAACATTAAGACATACTGGGGGTGCATCGTAAGAACACAAAGGGATGAATCCATGGTTTTAGGGTTACTATTTTTTCACAGGAAAGCAGGGTGTTTACTCTTATGTCTTCTCTAAAGAAGATTAGACAGGCTCCTGGCCGACTGCTCAGGCAGAAACTGGTAACTCGACCAAGAACAAGATGCCAGCAAGATGAACACAACAAGATGACCCCGACATATCACAGTGACAACAAGAAATAAATGCCCCTAGACATAAGGCGTACAACTAGCAGCTGTAAGAAGAAAACGACACCAGGTGTTAAGTACAGTACAGTCACAGACGGAAGAATCCAACAATAGAGTTTACTATTTCTGCACAGAAAAGAAGGGCTTTTAGTCTTATTTCTTCTCGAAAGAAGATTAGACAGGCTCCTGGCCGACTTCTCAGGCTGAAACTAATAAATCTTTTAGGGAGTCGCAGTAGTGGAAACTGTTCCTTTAAACAACCCGAGACTACTGATACAGCTCAGAGTGTGTCGCAAGAGTGGAAACTGTGCCTTTAAACAGCCCGAGACTCTTGATACGGCACTGGATTCTTTACACARAAAAATCACACACATAGACATACATACTAAGGTTACATGGAGGTGTCTACAAGGAACAACACCCTCATTACAGACTCAGAAATCCTATTGTACTTAAATATGTAAATCAACTAAATTCAATCCCCATTTACTAAGCCATGGTAACTCCTCGTACTTAATTTCAAGSACAGTTCARGATATATGTTTATCACTAACCATAATTATTACAATAACATACCATGAATGAATAATTTCATTACATTTGCCTTACTTACCTTGCCATAGGATAGCATCCACATTTCATCTCATATGTTAGTATCCATAAATAAGCTACCATGACATCTTCATGAAAGCTAGCATCATTACATTATCATATAAAGATTTTGCAATTTAACCAACTAAGCAGCATGGTCATTACACTAATGATTAAGACATTGATAGTCCACTATATTGCATTAGATTACACTGTCATTTCCTCACATGATTATTTCATACATTCCATCATAAGACGATTCATTAACTTGGCATTACTTTACTTCATTATAATATAATGCAGTAACATTGCAATAACTTGTTGCAGTAACATTACCATAACCTTATCTTATATTACCTTTACCCTAACATAATGTAATAATGTAAGAATGTAAAAATTCCCAATCTGGCAGTTACATCGAGGTAGTAATACATCTGGCAATTACATGATTCTAATAAGGTAGTAATAATAAGATGGCAGTGAGATTTACATAACAAACGTCGATATGTAAAATATAATTTTTTTTCAAATTTCAATTAAAAATATGATACACCTTTATAAATCAATCTATATTATTTATAAATTCATCTATATCTAGTATAACTATCTGAAATTTGAAATAGATTTAGTGTAAATAAACCCACTGCCCTTTTTTCCAATTCCTATCCATACTCTAGTTTTAATAACAATTTTAAGTTGCATAGTCATCCTTGATCAAACTACCAATATTTATAAATGCTATTTAGTGAATTCTCAACATATAATGTTTTATATTTTAGAAATGTGATTAATAGATTTGAACCTACACAAATTTTTTTAACAAAATATTTAGTTCTTTTTTCAGATTTCCTTTTCCATTAAAATATCATTAAAATTGAAGACTATGAATGGAGCAAAGACAATTTGAATCACATCAATACATTCAAACACCGTTTACAAGAGACAATGGAACATTATTTTAAATAATTCAATCTACACACCAAATAAAAATAATAGATCCCACCAATCCATTCTAATATAGATCATGTGGTTTCTATATCTGTTTCAAGCCATCAACGTTTTTCATCATCTCCTGATTCTTGTGGTTTCTTGTTCTGTTTTTCATAAAGAATAAATGTATGCACGCTTTGACGTGTGATATGATGCAGTCTAGTTCCTACATCTTCGCCTATAGAGGTTTGTGTATATTTTCACAAGCAATTTAGGAAAGACCGGATATCATATCCATGAAGATGCAAATAAAAACAGAACATAATTAAAACAACAGCTACAATGCATTTATTAATTTCCAATAAATAACATACATCAACTGTAATATATAATTGTGTCATTATTGACACCACCAACTTCTATTGATTTCTCAATGTAAATACAGAACATAGACCGCAGAACATAAACACTGTAATACAAAACTTAACGATGTAATACAGAACATAAACTCTGTATAACAAAATGACAGTAGTGCCAGAAATGACAGTAAAACAGTAATGACAGTAATGACAGTAAACGAAATGACCGTAATGACAGTAACTTGTGAAACAGAATGCCCCAAAAATGAAATGCCCACAAGGACTTAGGAAAACGCCCACAGTCGAAGGAATTCTCCCACAGAAAACATAAAAACACCCAGCAATAATTAAAATGCCCACCGGCAAATGAAAAACGCCCACACCATTTAAAAACGACCACCGGCAAATGGAAAAATGCCATACTAAATTAAAATGCCCTCCGACAAATGGAAAACACCCACACTAATTAAAAACGGCCACCTGGGAAATAAAAACGCCCAGCAAGAAGGAATTCGGCAATAGAGGAAATAAAAACGCCCAGCAAGAAGGAATTCGGCAATAGAGGAAATGAAAACGCCCAGCAAAAAGGAATTCGGCAACAGAGGAAATAAAAACGCCCAGCAAGAAGGAATTCAGCAACAGAGGAAATAAAAGCAATTTGTTA
This sequence comes from Picea engelmannii, assembly GCA_009831015.1. Lineage (NCBI taxonomy): Eukaryota > Viridiplantae > Streptophyta > Pinopsida > Pinales > Pinaceae > Picea > Picea engelmannii. The sequence continues at coordinate 139,270 of ML794960.1, forward strand.
AAGCCGCTGAGTTTTCCTTTTTAAAACCAAAAGTTGAGTGTTAACATGAGCAAATCGCTACCAGGACAAAGAGTGAATTCGCCGGCAAGTAAATGGCTAACCCTCTGCCAAAGGATGGGTAAAAATTCTGCCATACGGTTTAATTACAGTCACAAGTAAAAAAATAAACATTGCAGTGAACAATGGGCAACGCACCCAAAAGGAATTCCACACATCAATTGCATTCCAACATAGTCCCAAGGTTTTTAAGTTTTAGATACAAAAGGCTGAGTATTGATTATTCCAATGACTTCCGGATTTCAACAACTGAGTCTACTTTTACAACAATAACATTTAAATTTCCGAATATAAAAATATGCATTCTACTCCACCAATTAAAGAACATACCGTTGCCTTACGCCCGCTTCGGAAGACGTCCCGCGCTCCGTGCCGCTCCCGCTCGCCGACTGTAGAGACCTCACTGGTACCTCCCAGCCAATCGATAGGGGTACTCTGCTTCCCCCTTAGCCCCCCGAGCCACAAAGGGGCCACACAAGATCCAGAAGATAAGCCTAGCTTCTCAGCTCGCCTCGCAAGGCTGAGCTACCACTCCAATCTGAGCTGAGAAAATCCCAACTCCTCACAAGCAATCAGTCAAGCCACAATCTGGCAGCATAACATTACGCTAACCGTTCATCCCTTCTTCCTCCTTTTCCCCTTCTTTTATAGGAATTTGAGACCCACCTACTTTCCCTAAATCATTATTAATTTAAGTTTAAATCAAAATCCCCTAAAAATTCTTTGTCGTCCAAGTGTCACTCATCCCCCAAGTTTCTCCAAAATTATTTTCTTTAAAAATATTAAAAGACTCAATTCCCTCACCCACCTTGAATCGCTCCTAAATTACTCCTAGAGTTCCTAGATCCCCTTACATGCTTTTAATAACTTTCCCTAGAATGAAATTGCTAAATTTAGTTCATTTTAGTAAGTCCTTAATTGTTGATTCCTTTTTACTTTTTACCCTATGTCCCCTTCTTTCCATTATTAAGTTTCCTTTATTACAAGTTTCCTTATTTCTATTAATTGTTCCTTTCCCCCTTTTTTTTCTAAAACCCAAAAGATAAATGCGCTTAATAATCTTTTCATTATATTTCTAAATCCTAACTTTTATACTCCCACACTTTAATAATTTTATTTCTTCTTTAAAATATAAAAACCATGGGTTTCAATTAATTTATCTTCCTCGTTACTTTACCCCCCCTTAAATTAAGAAGACTTTAACTAACACTTAGGAGGGTTTTAGTTTACGCCCTTATGTTTATTTTTGTATGATCTTTTCTTAGGGCTTATCAAATTTTTATCTTAGCGATGTTTTTAATTTAGGTTTAGATTTGAACCGGGCGAAAGTTAATTAGGGGATTCATTTTGAGAATTTCTTCAGGCATTAAGGTCTTAGGGTCATCTAGGTTGTCTCGTCATCATCATCAATGCGATGTTCCCTTCAGGACGCACTATGTTCTCAAAGGGTGCCACTTGCCTCATTTTCTTATGTTGCGCGACGTTCCCTTCAAGATGCACCACGTGCTCCAAGGGTGCCACTCACCAACTTGAGTTTCTTTTGCGCGATGTGCCCTTCAGGATACACCACGTGCTCCAAGGGTGCCACTCACCGACTTGAATGATTGGTAGGCATCTATAACCCTTGGAGTCAACACTCCGCTAGGTGAACTTGTGGGAGACTAAGGGCTCTAAGGAATAAGGCCCCCGCCTTATTGCGCGCCCCTTAGAATCATCATGAGCGATTGTCGCAGTCTTCCCTCACGGCATCGTGGATCCTCTCGAACTAGGTAATCGTTCACTTACAGTTCGAGCCACGGCGGGAGTGCTAGTAGGCTGTGGCAGGGCTGCTATCCACACCTCTCCCTTAACCTCTCTAGAACTCATGTGTGGCCCCTTTACTCCATATGTGAGTCTGGTCGGCAAGCTATCGTCAACCTGCATCATCAACCATCATGTCAGAACATGTCAACAACATATCATCGAATCAATAAATATCATGGTAAATAAATCAACTCAAATAGCACACTCCCTGACTCAATCCAGAGTCCAAGGGTTCCGTCGATGCCTCTGCATCCTCAAGGTCCAAAACCCTGCACACTCAACAAAACTGAGTCAATAACACCTGTCTACCTCAAGTAGGAAAACATCATGTCGTCTATCGGAACGCATCATAATCAAGCATAAATGTATTAATATCAGAGAAGTCCAGATCACTTGCGAGCAAGTGTCCTCAAAGAATAAGTTTTGTAAGTGTGCCAGAGCGGGATGTTACATGTTGTTTGTAGGACATGAAACTATAGAGGAAATGCTTTTATCTTTAATATAACTTATGTGACACAAATGTGGTATGGCTTGTTTTAGCACTTTTCCATCCATAAACAATGACAATCTTGAGCCCACCAGGCCTGGAGCCTGTGTGTCAATCTGTATATCACGGAGCTCTGAATGTTGTTTGGAGGTCACAAAAAGATAGAAATGCAATGTTGAGCCAGCCAGCCCGCAAGTCCTCCTGTCAATTTGTATATCATGAAACTTTGGGTGATACTTGTAGGACACAAAACAATAGAGGGCCAATTTAGAGAAAGGGGAAGCATTCGATGGAAATGTGTGAATCTGCCAAGCCGCCCAAGAAGGAATTTTCTGAAAAAAAATGATTAAGCAACTAGGAAGAGAAACTACAGGGGATAATAGAGTGGGAAAATAGAAAGGTGGACGGTAGCTTTCGTAAGTGCGAATTGGTTTCAAAGAAGCCCCATTGTTGAAAAAACATCATTTTCTACTAATTGTCATCATATAATTTGTTGAAGATTAGATTTTATTGCAACCTGTGTGGGCAAGTATGTTCTTGATACATTCTTCCATGACTGTAACATATTAACTTAAGTATTAAACTTAATTTTCTACTAATTGTCAGCGAATTCTTTTTTGAATATTATATTTTATTAGAGCGTGTGGGTGTAAGTGTGTTTTTGATACATTCTTCCATGACTATAACATATTAACTTAAGTATTAAACTACTTTCATTATGGGTTTTTAGCATTAAAACTTAATAAGTGTATGTATAGAAACAAGAACGATGATTACAGTGGTATTGTTATGTGTATCTACATTACGAATGGAATTGAACTTTGGTTTGAAACTATGTGTAACCCATTTTTTGTTTGCATAAAATCTTGGTGGATTGACACAGTACATTGTCATATAATTGTTACATGTTCCATCTTAGAAAAAATAACCTAAGTAAACACAATATCGATGAACTACAAGACCACCAAACCATTCCAATGAGAACATGCGTTAAATCTAGAAAAGACACAACAACAAAGACTCCAATGCAAGTTTTTTAATAGAAAATCCATTTAAAAATAAAGAAAAACACTGAGCATTGTACATCTATCCCTAGAAATTGGACCCAGTTCCTCGAGCCAAAAAATTGAATGTATCTTCCACAAACATAGGAATGGGATCCGCAGTATGCAGGATCCTTGCGCCTTTCTCCTTGATGAACCATCCTGTGGTAAAATTGATAGTTTTTAGAAGCTTCCCGTGATGAAGAAGATGAAAAACATTGTAGGGAAAATGGAATAGCCCTTAACTGAAAGTTAGGAAACAACTAGAAACCTCCTCTGCATAGTCGAAAAAACTTCAGGGACACAAGTTGCATGTATAATTTCAGAGGCCCAAATTAGTCCATTCTGGGTGGAAGGAGATGACTAGTAGAAATATGCCTTGCAGTAGTGAGAGTTATGAACCTGATTCGAGAAGATGTTAATTGTATATCCAAAGAACAACACAGTAGTCCCGCAACTGAATATTTTTTTGGCTTGAAATATATCTTTGGGAACATCAACATTGTTGGAAGATTGATTGTTGTCATTGATGTCAACCCTAGTCATGGGTTTTGGACCGCAAGATTGATAAAGTTATTTGGACATGAAGAAAAATGCACATGCATATACAACATCCATGAATGGATAGTATACAACATGCTGTTTCCGGTGGTATGTGGCACATCACATGGATCCTCATGGTTGAGGAGAAATGAAAAATTTCAGCTCTTGATTCTCTATCATTATGGAGATACAGTCATAACATTTTCATACAGACTCCAAATGTAGTGGAACCACTTCCATTGGAAAGAGTACGGACTGTAGTTTCTTGTGTGTGAGTTTCAGAATCATATGTTAAATATTGAGCGCGGGGCATGCTGTACAAGTTGGGTCTTCTGAATAGACCAGAATTGAATAAAGTCTACCATTATTTCTATAACCTCTTTTTGGGGAGGATTCAAGGAGTGAAAATTAGAGGAGTTTCAGAGAATACATTGAGTAACATTATCTACAGGATCAGAGTACTCCAAGAATTGAATAATTGAAGAAATTGAATAAGTCTCAGAAAGCATTATCAGGTTCTATGTGATGATTGGTTGATGGTGATGATTTAATGTAAAGTTGTATTATCTCTCATATATTATTGGGTGGAAGGAAGGGGCAAGGATAGAGAGTTCAAATATCTCTTGATATTGGAGGATTGTATCTTCCTCTTGGAGGTTTATCCCTCGTTTTACATTTGGAAGCTGTAGCTACCTTTGGAAGTCATTACTTCCCTTGAACAAAAACTATTGATTATTTCTCATATATTGTGGATGGTGTATTGTGGTGTATTGGTGTAACTCTTATACTGTTGTTCATTGCTCATTAGATATAATTGAATGTTTTAAGTATAAGTTGAAAAAGGTTTTTAAATTGTACTAGATACTGATTCACCCCCCTCTCAGTATCAACAATTGGTATCAGAGCAGGTTACCTTCAGTACATTTTAACCACTAGAAGGAAGATCCTATGCAGAAATGGAACGAAACATTCCAAATGGGATTCCACCATTTGATGGAAGCAATTTTGAATACTGGAAAAATAGAATGGAAACTTACTTGAA
>ML794960.1:146861-195107 GCA_009831015.1 Picea engelmannii
TTGAATAATTGTAGAAATTGAAGAAGTCTCAGAAAGCATTATCAGGTTATATGTGATGATTGGTTGATGGTGATGATTTAATGTAAAGTTTTATTATCTCTCATATATTCTTGGGTGGAAGGAAGGGGCAAGGATAGAGAGTTCAAATCTATCTTTATATTGGAGGATTGTATCTTCCTCTTGGATTTTTATCCCTCCCTTTACATTTGGAAGCTGTAGCTACCTTTGGAAGTCATTACTTCCCTTGAACAAAAACTATTGATTATTTCTCATATATTGTGCATGGTGTATTGTGGTGTATTGGTGTAGCTCTTATACTATTGTTCATTGCTCATTGGATATAATTGAATGGTTTAAGTATAAGTTGAAAAATATTTTTAAATTGTACTGGATACTGATTCACCCCCCTCTCAGTATCAACAAACATATCATTTCTTTATAGTGAAACTCTTCCACCCAGAATGGACTAATTTAGACATCTATAATTCCTACTTTCGAGCTGCAAAGCGAGTATTATGTTCAACATCGGTTTCTCTTTTGAAACTCCTTTTGGTGTTGTCGGGACCACCATCACTGATCTAGGAAGTTCCTCCCGTTATGGTTGATTTCAATTTCAGCACAGGAGTGGGAACAGTCTCTGCATTGCCATCATCCATTGTCGTATCTTCGCCCATCAAATCATCTTCTTCGGGCTCAAAATCCATGACATCAACCTCTGTGCCAACCATCAATGTAATTGGGCAGGTTATTAGACAAGGCAAGGTTGCCTTGGAATTGTTTGGCTTGAAATATATCTCTCGGTGTAGCACGAGACCATATCCTTTTTTGCTCCTGGGCGGAGGGAGATGAGTAGTAAGACTATGCCCTGGAATAGTGGAACCTATGGCCATTATAGATGAATGTGTTTACTATATCTGAACAGAATGACTACCACAAGTTAACGATAATTTTCGTTTTCTCCAAACGATGTTTGAAATGAAAATTGGGGAGGGATAATATAACCCTCCAGAAATTATGGTTTGATGCATATGAATGGAACATCTCCTTGAGCGTTTTGTTAATGAATGAAGATCTCCAGCATTAGTGTGGAATGATCTGTTACCATTAAAAATCACTAATTTCATATTTAGAAAAAAATTTGAAGGTCGCGGTGACGACGAAGAGAGATGAAGAATTAGATATTTCTGAAAGGCACCAACCCATTGACGCACAAAAATAGATTGCATCATGTTTGAAATGAATACTTGGAAAGGATAACACACTTCTCCACAAATCACAGTTTAATTCGTAGTAATGAAAAATATTCTTTGGCCTTCTGGACATTAATGACAATCTTAACGGTTCCTACAGGATGAAGTACTTCCATTAAATCTTAATTATTGCGTATCTGGAAATAAGTACGAAGGTAGCGGTGATGGAAAATTTCCATGAAGCATTGTACATTTCATGCACCCGCCAACCTGTGAGACAGATTCCAAGAAATGACCAAGTATGGAAAGAGGTTGGGTGGGTTACAAAAAAAAAAGGCAGAAGATATACCTAGGGCAGAAAATCCTGCATCTAGACATTTTCCGAAAAACGAGTAAGTAAAGAAAGGGAAAGCAGAGATAAAAGAGAAGGCAGATGGCGATTTTTGGAAGTGGGAATTGGTATTAACTATAACTATGGAGTGCATTAAACATGTTAATAGGTTCTTCAATCAAGGAATAGGTACAATGAGTGATGTCTATAGTTTCCAGGATCTGTTTGTATAAGAGAAGCATAAAAAAGTTACAAGACAATCATTTTTTGGATGTTTAAGTAAATTTTTTGTACTGTTAGCTTCAACGCAAGTATAACAATGATGAATATGAATTTTAATGTCCTCTCGTTCATATGATTGTTCCATTAGACTTCGCATAGTATATATTCTTTTATTTCAATTTGTTTTCTAATTTGTGGATCGCAGAAGTCAGGGTGTTGTTTGCAGGTGACAGAACAATGGAAACACAATATTGAACCTACCTATGAGGAAACTCATTTGGAAAACCACGAGCCAAAAATTTTGTACAATATGAAACGGGGAAGCCATCAATTGGGCTAGTGATATAAAAGTAAGTGAAATCTGAATACGTGAATGCGCCAACTTCTACACCTAGAAATTTTCTGAAAAATGAGTAATACACACTAAATATGTACTATAAAGTATGAACATGATATTTTATAGAGCATGTATGGATCCCGCATTCCATACTTATCCACTTTTTGGATCGTGGGTTCTCGGGCTAGCGGGCTCAAAAGTGGGCCTCTATTATTTTGTAGCCTACAAATAGCACACGGAATTCCACGATATACAAATTGACAAGCGAACCTACAAGCTAGTTGGGTCAACATTGCACTCCTATTGTTTTGTGTCATACAAACAACAATCGGAGTTCCATGACATACAAATTGACAGACAGACTCCAATTATGTTGGCCTCAAGATTGTGATTGTTTACGGATGTTAATCCCTATCAACTATTTAACATTATCTAAAAAGATTATTTTAAATACTAAATTATTAATATTAAATATTGAAATTGTACAATTGAATCAGACAAAAAGGTTTGTACAATATGAAATGGGGAAGTAGTCAATCGGGTAGGTGATATAAAAGTAAGTTAAATTTGAGGATGTGAATCCGCCAACTTTTGCACCAAGAAATTTTCCAAAAAAAATGAGTAATACATAATATGTACTTTTAGAATGTACAGACATGAGATTTTATAGAGCATGTATTGATCTTTCATTCCATACTTAGCCACTTTTTGGATCATGGGTTCTCGAGCTGGCAGGCTCAAAATTGGGCCTTTATTGTTCTGTGTCCTACAAATAGAACCCAAGATTTTTGTGATATACAAATTGACAGGCGGACTTGCGGGCTGGCTGGCTGAACATTGCATTTCTATTTTTCTGTGTCCTTCAAATGCCACTCAGACTGACGCCATATACAAATTGACAGATAAACTCCAGCACTGGAGGGCTCAATATTGCGATTGTTTACGGATGGTTATCCCTATAAACTATCTAACACTACCTAAAAACATTATTTTCAATACCAAAGTATTAATATTAAATATTGATATTCACTATTTAATTACATAAAATTATTAAAGGATGATAAATATCTTATTTAAAAGAAAAACCCGCCTATTCAGAAACTTGCGTTCCAAATTGTTTGTATAATATGAAACGAGGAAGAGGTCAGTGGGGCTGGTGATATAAAAGTGGGTGTAAATCTGAATACGTGTATCCGTCAAGTTCCACACCTAGAAATTTTCCCAAGAAACTAGTAATACATACTAAATATGTACTTTTATAAAGTATGGGCATGAAATTTTATAGAGCATGTTCAAATCCCTCATTCCATACATAGCCACTTTTTGGATGGTAGGTTCTTTGGATACCAAACTCAAAATTGGACCTCTATTGTTCTGTGCCCTACAAATAGCACCCAGAGTTCCATGATATAGAAATTGACAAGCAGGCTCGCGGGCTATTTGAATTTGAAGGGCCTTGTGTTGATTTGATAACACAATTGGACTTGGGTCATTTTATATTCGTTTATTACAATATGAAACGGGGAAGTGGTTGGTCGAGATGGTGATATAAAAGTAAGTGAAATCTGAACACGTGAATCCGCCAAATCCCGCACCTAGAAATTTTTTGAAAAATGAGTAATAGATACTAAGTATGTACTCTTATAAAGTATGGACGTGAGATTTTTATAGAGCATGTATGTATCTCGCACTCCATACTTGGCCACTTTTTTGATCGTGGGTTCTTGGTCTGGTGAGATCAAAATTGTGCCTCTATTGCTTCGTATCCTACATATAGCTCCCAGAGTTCCGCAATAGACAAATTGATAGGCGAACTTGCAGACTGGCTGGCTCAACATTGCACTTCTATTGTTCTGTGTCTTCCAAACAACACTCAGAGGAAATGAGCAATACATACTAAATATGTACTTTTATAAATGATGGACACGATATTTTATAGAGCATGTATGAATCCCTCATTCCATACTTAGCCATTTTTTGGATCGCGGGTTCTCGGACTGGTGGGCTCAAAATTGGGCCTCTATTGTTCCATGCCCTACAAACAACACCCAAAGTACCGCAATATACAAATTGACAAGTGGAATTGCAGGTTGTCTGGGCCAACATTGCACTTCTATTGTTCTGTTTCCTCCAAGAAATAGTCAGACTTTCGTGATAGACAAATTGACAGACAGACTCCAGGACTGGCGGGCTCAATATTGCCATTGTTTACATATGGACATCCCTATCAACTATCTAAAATTATAAAAAAACATGATTTTCAAATACTAAATTATTAATATTAAATATTGATATTGCACAATTTAAGTACATAAATTATCAATATTGAACCCGTTGATCCGGTAACTCGCTTATTCGGAAAAACTGCGAGCCAAAAAGTTTGTATTGTATGAAATGGGGAAGCGGTTGGTCGGGGTGGTGATATAAAGTAAGTGAAATCTGAAGACATGAATCGACCAATTTTCGTACCAAGGAATTTTCCGAAAAATGAGTAATACATACTAAATATGTATTATAAAGTATTGACATGAGATTTAATAGAGCATGTATGGATCTCACTTTCCATACCTAGCCACTTTTTGAATCGTGGGTTGTCGGGCTGGCGACATGAAAATTGGGTTGTTACTGTTCCCTGCCCTTCAAATAGCACCCATAATTCCATGATATACAAATTGACAAGTGGACATGTGGGCTGGTTGGCTCAACATTGCACTTATATTGCTCTGTGTCCTCCAAACAACACTCAGAGTTCCGCAATATACAAATTGACAGACGAACTCCAGGGATGGCAGGCTTAAGATTTCCATTGTTTACGGATGGTAATCCCTATCAACTATCTAACATTATCTAAAAACATTATTTTCAATACTAAATTATTAATATTAAATATTGATATTGTATAATTTAATTAGACAAAAAAAAATTGTACAATTTGAAACGGGGAAGCGGTCGGTCAGGCTGGTGATATAAAAGTAAGTGGAAATCTGAACACGTGTATCCACCAACTTCCACACCAAGAAATTTTGCGAGAAACAAGCAATACATACCAAATATGTACTTTTATAAAGTATGGACATGAGATTTTATAGAGCATGTATAGATCCTTCATTCCATACTTAGTCACTTTTTGGATCGCGGATTCTCGGGCTGGCAGGCTCAAAATTCAACCTCTATTGTTTTGTGTCCTAAAAATAGCACCCAAAGTTCCACAATATATAAATTTACAAGTGGACTTGCAGGATGTCTGGCTCAACATTGCACTTCTATTGTCCTGTGTCCTCCAAACAACACTTGGAGTTCCGCGACATACAAATTGTCATACGGATTCCAGGACTGGCATGCTCAAGATTGTGATTGTTTACGGATGGTCATCCTATCTAACATTATCTAAAAACATTATTTTCAAATACTAAATTATTAATATTAAATATTGATATTGTACAATTTAATTACGTAAAATTATCAAAGGATGTTAAATTGCTTATTTTAAAAGAAATGAAGGATTTTTTTATTTTTTTTAAATTCTATCACCGCAAGCATAACAATGACCAATTTTAATTTTAAGGGCCTCTTCTTGATATGATATCACAATTGAACTTCAAACAGTATACATTCATTGATTTCAAATTCTTCCAGGAGATTAATTTTACCAAGTTCATCGATCAATGAAAAATGCTTAAACAAGCCACATACTACATTTGCGCCACAACGCCATAGAAATTAGCAAGTGGATTTGCAGGCTAGCTGGCTAAAAAATTGCAGTTATATTGTTCTGTGTCCTCCAAACAACACTTGGATTCCCACGATAAACAAATTGATAGACAAATCATAAAACCAAGAACCAATTAAACTCCAAATAGGCCACAAGCAAGTTCCCACAAGGTTCCATAGAGTAGGACGCATCGACCTTTGCATCAAACAATTTGATATACAAAGAAAAGACGTCATGGAATTCATTTTTTCTTACATATGGTATATGTACCCAGTAGAAAATAACAGGGGCCATGTATTTTAAAATAAATGAACGAAAAAAAAAACAAAGTTTTTTTTAAATTATATCACCGCAAGCATAACAATGACCAATTTGAATTTTAAGGGCCTCTTGCTGATATGATAGCACAATTGGACTTCACACAGTATAAATTCATTGATTTCAAATTATTCCAGGAGATTAATTTTACCAAGTTCATTGATCAAGGAAAAATGCTAAAACAAGTCACATACTACATTTGCATCTCATTGCCATAGAAATTATCAGGTGGATTTGTGGGCTAGTTGGCTAAAAAATTGCAATTCTATTGTTCCATGTCCTCCAAACAACACTCGGAGTCCCGTGATATACAAATTGACAGACAAATGATACAACCAATAATCAATTAAGCTCCAAACAGGCCGCAAGGAAGTTCCCACAAGGTTCCATAGAGCAGGACGCATTGACCTTTGCATCAAACAATTTGATATACAAAGAAAAGACGTCGTGGCATTCGTTTTCTCTTACATATGGTATATGTACCCAGTAGAAAAGAATCGGGGCCATGGGATATATGGGGTTTTCTACCATGCTTCCCATTTTTTTACCGGACATTGTTATGCGCATGCAATCCCAAGTAGTCAAGTCCGATGAACATTGATCTGGATGTTCAAGAAATATTACAGAGACACATGAGGTATTTTCGTTTCTTGCCAAAGTTTGTTATTTTTTTTTCCCTTCTTCAGCTGATATGCAAAATTGCATTGTCCTCATTTAAAGTAAATTTGTTGTGTATCCAAAAATCGCACAACATGTAGACACCACTTGCCTTTTTCTATAGATATGTTTCATACGACAATTCTACCAACTTAGGAAGCACATTTTTTAACAGAGGCTGCCTAACTGTAAAATGCATGGTTGTGTTGCCCAAAGTTTGGATGGAAGAATTGAGGCAATGTCCATATATATATGGACATTTTTCACTACATCACAAACAATCAATCATATCATCACTTATCAAAGCAGAGGTAGAAGCAAGAGAGTTTCATTTCACACATACAGGTTCAAAGGGGGCCGAGTACACATTCACTGCAACTAAAACACCTTCAACCTGGGAACCCGATCATAGGAATTAATACATTGAACAATATAATAAACAACTGCACCCCCCCCCTCCTTCAAAAAAATAAAATAAAATAAAACAAGCCACAGAAATTTGGTGAAGGTTATTTGTATAAGCAAAGTGAGGATGATTTTGTGGATGTATATGCACAACAGTTGTAGAGATAGCTAATTTTTTCAGATCCTGTACTATATCTCCCCACAACTCTGTTACAAACGTTGCCTAGGTTGTCTGAAAGATCCTTTCTATAACATCCCTTTTCTTTTCTATATTTTTTAAGAGCATAAGTGAACTCTGACAAAAACAAATTTGAATAAGTATCGAACAATTGCAGCTGCAACATGGAACATTGCACTATTTATGTAACTTACCCAAGATACATCCACATGAGAAAGTAAAGGACAAAAGAGGATATGGAAAGTGGTACCATTGCCTTGTCTCTGTCTGACACTCCATCCTTTATATGGAGAATGTGTTGCAAGCCAAGTTTTATCGCCAGTGTGATAGTTGTGCCAATGGTTTTGATTGGGTAAATATCACTACTCTGTGCAAGTTGGTTGATAGTCATGTCTAGGATGAAACAATATTCTGAAAAAACAATGAGAATTTTTTCCACAATACTTGTTTTGTTGAGAGAAATAATCCGATCAAAATCACCACGGTCATATATTGTTTTGGGAAATATATTAAAATTTTTAATGGATATCCCATTACTCGACAATATATTTTCTGCATGTTTCTGGACAAGCTGTGTAGGAATACTCAGTGTCACTGTCATCATGGCCTCCTTGTCTGCCATGTTATCACACATAATGGATCTAGTTTTGTTTTCCTAGTCCAAGTAGGTGCTATAGATGACCATTATGTCCCCGACGAACACTTGTCCATTTCGATGGTTGTTCAAGCCCTCTATTGATAGTACTTTGGGTGTTACAACTCTAGACTTGGTGATAATTTTTGAATAGGAAAACTAAAGTGAATGGTAGTGTGCATTTTTTTTTTGTATTCTTCTTTCACTGGTATAAATCTACAAGTATACGCATAGGTTCGATCAACTATGGAGCCATAGTTTTGCAACCATACCTCTTAGTCTGCAAAACATGCGCTATGTTCGGTGTCTCGCATGTACTTGTTGTTACTTCTTGTGAACTGAAAACCATGCATTGCATATGACATCAACATATTCACCATGTCATAGATGAATAAAAAGTTGAGGAATTTTTTCTGGTAAGCATACTAAGAGCAAAGCATATGTGTATTTACCTTTGGCCTTGTTGGTCTGCTGATGTCTGGGATGACTGACTGCTCATGGCCATGTCACTAGTCCAATTTTTTCTGATGCAAGCATGTGCAGATGAAAATCACGACTAAACAAGCATATGCATTGTATATTTTCCATCATAAGGACTAAATAAGCGTAAAATTGTATGCATCTGATTTTTTTAACTGGAAAAATGTGTAACAGTAAACAGGGCGTGAGGGCGGGGCACCATAGCTAATCTATATATCGCGGACCCCTGGAATCCAGAGGAGAAATCTTGAACCTTCCAGACCGACACCCGCAATTGACAAAGTGGGTAAGTATGTAATAAGGTAGAAGAGAGACCATATATTTGAAACCGTTATTCCGCCAACCGGCGCACCAAGGTATTTTCAGAATGACCACTAAGAAGACCAATTAGAAAACAAAAGGGATAATAGAAAATGGAAAAAGTAGAAATATGGAGGGTAGAAAGGGCCATTAATGCCAAGCCATCATTTTCAATTCTAATATTATATTCCCCCACCCCATTTGTATATTTAATTTACAAACACAGTTGGTATACCTTTTAGAATATTGTACCACATAAACCTCTATTGTTGCACAAAACAATTCATCTTCCTGTCCAACCAACCTGTTTCTTCCATGGTACCAACGTCGAATATGAAATGGACATGAAGGAAAGTTAGTATGAAAACACACATGTAAAAGAAAGAGAAATGGGTCTAATTATTCCAATTTAACAACAAGAAGAATACACAGAATATATTATATTTGAAGGAAGAAAAGAAGGGGAAAAAAATAAAAATAAAAAAAAGGTGCAAAGCAGCAAAACAAGCACAACAAATATACAGACAGTAAATGAAAAAATCAACACTGGAATATGAAGTAAGAGAACATGTATCCACTTCTATAATTCCTTGGCTACATTCCCACCAAACAATTCATCATCCTCTACAGCCATTCTATTTGTTTAAATGTAGCAATGCAGTGAAAACACAACGGACATGAAGTAGGTTAGTATGCGGGAATGCATGTAATGAAGATACAATAAACTAGGTGAACACATCTATAGATAATAAATGAAATACAAAACAACGCAATATGAAATAAAAATACAAGCATGTACCTTTCTATATCTTCTTCAAGCGATGCAGTCAAGACTCTATCATTTTCTCCAGCTATTTTGTTTGTTTGAATGTGGGAATGCAAAAAATACAATGAACATGAATGGAAGTTGGTATGCATAAGACAAGAAGTAATATGTAAATACAGTAGAAGAGACTCAACGAATAGTCTAAAATATAGGAATAAACATGAACCTTTGTGCTTCTCTATCCATAGATGTGAATGTCTAATTTTGTTTTCCCTGCCCAAAATATATTACAAGCCACAAAAATATTACGAAATTGCATGGCCGTAGCTAAAAAATTTATGGTTTTCCATGGAAAAGTATCCAAATATGCTTCCACCGATGGAAATACATGTTATTTATCCTCTACATAGACTGTTGTGCCCACGATACAAGATTTTGGTTTTCCATGGCAAACAAACCAGATATGCTTCCAGACATGGAAATATAATTATGTAGAATCTTTGTTGTACATATCATATCTCAAGCACAAGACAGATTGTATCGTGGGCACACCAGTCTGTGTAAAGGAAAAAGAGCATGTATTTTCATATGGGCACATTTCACCAAACATGGTTTATAAACGCACCTTGTGTATGCTTTATTTTAACAAAAAAAAAGAGGATATTGGAATTGCACATGTACTTCTCCAAGTATTTCCATGCAAATATTTTATTTCATGCCAACACTAAAGCACCAGCAAAATCTCACAGCAGAATAAATATCAACCTCGCCAAATAGGGAAAATAACACAACTTCATATCGACTTGTGGGTGCAGGGTCTGAACACCGTAAAGCGGCCAAAAAACAATAATAATCCAAAAAACAAAAACTAGCTCCAACCACCACCGCATGACCCCAACCCTACAAAGCCGAATAAAACAAAATAAAACATCAAGCACCAACCTAGCGAGAAAGAAAAAACAGGCCCAACTATAGCCCCATGGCCCCAAAGCATAAACCCAAGCCAAACAAATAGAACTAGCAGCCCACGAACCAACGAACCAGTGAACAAGCAACACCACCAAACTAGTAAAAAACATATGTATCTCAAACGATTACGAAGCTGTAGCTGAAGCACAGTGTAACATCACGCTTTGGTGAACTGAGCGAAATTATTCTTAGAGGACACTTGCTCGCAAGTGATCTAGATTATTATGCTATTAAAACATTTTATTTTGATTATGAGGCGTCATGGGTTGATGACATGGTTTAACTACATTGACATAGACAGGTGATATTGACTCAGTTTTACTGAGTGTGCAGGATTTTGGACCTCGAGGATCCAGAGGCATCGACTGAACCCCTTGGACTTCGGATCAAGTCAGGGAGTGTACCATTGGGATTTGATTGTTTTACTATGTTATTAGTGCATCTGATTAGATGATATGATATGGATATGTTCTGACATGATTTTTGATGATGCAGGATGACGATAGCTTGCCGACCACACTCACATGAGGAGTAAAGGGGTCACACACAACTACCAGATATGTTGAGGGAGAGGTGTGGACAACAACCTTGCCATAGCCTACTGGAACTCCCGTTGTGGCTCGAACTATAGGTTAACGTTTACCTAGTTTGAGAGGACCCACGATGTTGTGAGGGCAGACTGCGACAGTCGCTCACGATGATTCTAAGGGGCACACAATAAGGCAAGGGCCTTATTCCTTAGAGGACCTTAGTCTCCCACAAGTTCACTTGGTGGAGTATTGACTCCAGGTGTTTTTTATGTCTACCATGTCAGTCAAGAGGCGAGTGGCACCCTTGGAGCACGTGGTGCATCCTGAAGGGCACGTCACGCAAGAAAAATGGAAAGAGGCAAGTGGCACCCTTGGAGCACGTAGTGTGTCCTGAAGGGCACGTTGCGCAAGGGAATATATGAGGCGAGTGTCACCCTTGGAGCACCTAGTGCGTCCTGAAGGGCACGTCGAATTGTTTTAAAAAAATTT
This sequence comes from Picea engelmannii, assembly GCA_009831015.1. NCBI lineage: Eukaryota > Viridiplantae > Streptophyta > Pinopsida > Pinales > Pinaceae > Picea > Picea engelmannii. Next base: position 158,380 of record ML794960.1, read on the forward strand.
AAAAACATTTTCCCTAATAAAATGTCGTCCATCACGAAAATTAAGGTCTAGGTCTAAATCATGCTAGTGGTAAAATTTTATCCTTTTTATTAAAAAAAAATGATATATAAACACACACACACACACACACACACACACACACACATATATATATATATAATTAAAAACAAAATAAATAAAGAGTATGATCTTCGTTAAATCTTTTAACACGGAGGGAGTAAGAAATTTAATTTATTCAAAAATCTATTGGAATAAAATGGAAAAAAAGGGGAAATTAATTATTTTATTATTTTTGATATATTAATTAAATGAGAAAAGGGAAAAGAGTTAATTTCCACACCTGCCTTTTTGAGTTATAATTAAAAAGGGGAAAGAGGGAAAATCTAAAATATTAGGAAACTAGGAAAAGAGTTAAACATAAAAAGGGGAAAAAGGGGAACATAAGGGAAAAAGAGGAAAGTCAAACTTAGTAAAATATCAACCATTTAAGAGCTTTCTAATTTAAACTGAACTAGCAATTTCATAATAGGGAAAGCCATTAAAACCTGTAAGAGAATTTGGGGACACCTAGGAGTGATTCTAGGAGTAACTCTAGGTGGGTGAGGGAAATAAAGATAATTAATTAATTAAAGAAATTAATTTATGGAGGAATGAAGGGGATGGGTGACACTTGTACGGGGAGGAATTTTTAGGAATTAAATTTTAAAAACTTAATTAAACGATATTTTAGGAAAGTAAGGAACCACAAAACTCTATATAATGAAGGGAGGAGATGAAGGTTGGATCTKCTTCTGTTTGTGTAACGTTGCACTGAAGAAATATCTACTTGACTGACTTAACTTRTGGGAGTTGGGATACCCATCTCGGTGAGGAGTGGTAGCTCGGCCTTGCGAGGTGAGCTGGGAGCTAGTCAAAATCTATGGATAGTGAGTCTGTGGCACCTTTGTGGCTCGGGGGGCTAAGGGGGAAGAAGAGTACCCCTAGCATTGGTTGGGAGGTATTGGTGAAGTCTCGACAGTTGGCGAGCGGGAGTTGCACAGAGCGCGTAGGACGTCATTCAGAGAGGGCGATCAGGCAATGCCTAGCTCGATGATAGATTTACTCCCATGGCTTCATTTCACCGCATGTATGGACCACCTTGCTGTGTTGATTGTGACCTTCAAGGTTGTTTATCCTTCGTCCCTAGCTCACCAGTCCTCGCCTGAGCAGTCGGCTAGGATCCTGATCTATGGTCGTCGCCTTAGCATTAAAAGACCTATGGATCTGAATGCCCTGCTATCCTGTGTGAGGATGATGAGTGAAGGATGAACCTGTTAGCCGGCTACCCTTGATGATTGTCCCTGGCTGATTGTGGATTCCGCCATCTGGCAACAACTTCTGTGTGTGGATTATCTTGTGTCCTGGTTGGTTTTCTCTAAGCCTTGACCGATAGAACCCCTGAAATCATTCCATGGCCTTTCTCATTGGATCCTCGAATTCTCTTATTGTTGTCTGCATTGTATTGGGATTATAGCATTGGATGCACGAATTGATTCCCTGCCTGCAAATGTTTGGGTATTCTGGCAATGAAAAAAATGAAATTATTTCATGTCTACATTTCTGTATTGGTCTCCTGGAAGGGAAAAACTTTTTTATTGCTTATTCTTTTCTACATTATATTTTTATTTTGGCAATGAAAAAAAGAAAACTAATTTATTTCATGTCTTCATTTTTGTATTGGTCTCCTGGAAGGGAAAAACATTTTTATTGCTTATTCCTGTCTGTATTATATTTGTATTCTGGCAATGAAAAAAAAAACAAATTTGTTTCATGTCTGCATTTCTGTATTGGTCTCCTGGAATGGAAAAACGTTTTTATTGCTTATTCATGTCTTCATTGTATTGGTATTCTGGCAATGTAAAAATGATTTGATTCCTCTGTCTGCATTTGTTCTTACTTGAGGTGATTTTACCCATATTGAAGACTGAGATATGCTTAACAACATCCTACTACCAAAGTTTTATTTAACTACCAACGTTTTTGCTTTTAAGATTGACATAGATTGTTGTTTAAAGGCCCACGATTTTTGCCTTTAAAATGGGAAGATATTGTTGTAAAATTACCCATGTTTTTTCTTTTAAAGGTTGAAATAGACTGGTGTTTAAGTTCCCACAAATTCGCCTTCAAATTGATGATTGTTTTGCTATGAATGACCACGGTTTTGAAATTTAAAATGGATTGTGTGATGCTGAAATTCGCCCACGTTTTTAGCTTTTCAATTCATCCAATTTCTTGCTGTGAATCGACCACTTTTTCCTTTAAAAACTTGTTTTTGTTTTACTATTGAATGCCCATGAAATTTCCATTCAAATGCGTGCCTGAGGTTGTCGTAAATGGCCATGATTTTTTCTTTAAAATGTTGCCTGAGATGGCCGCATTTACCCATGATTTTTGGCTTTAAAACGTTTGCCTAAGCTTGTTTTTTTCACCCACAAAATTGCTCTGATAGACTGACTAAGTTGTTTTCTTAATACGCCCACGAAATTGCTTAAAAACATTGACTGTGTTGCTGTAGAATTCACCCACAATTTTAGTCGTTTAATCCTTAGTTCACTTGTCAGAATGACCACGATTTGCCTTCAAGTTGTGGCTGTGTTTTCCCTTGAGTGTTGCACTGTGTTTTGCTAAATTGGTTAAACCTATTCTGTTGTAGATGATTATCAATGATATTGGTTGATTCCTTTCTGTCGACAATAATGATTTACTGATTCATTTCCTTCTGATGATAATGTTGATAATATTGGTTAATCCCATTCGGTAGTAGATTAAATTTTTTTTTTTGGCCGAACTGAGTGAATTGGATAAATCCCTTTTTGTTTAATCCAAATCGGCAGAAATGTTAAGAAAAGGAGGGAGTTAAATCTTACCACTGATTAAACATTTATTTACGTTATCTCCTTTCTAAATTGTGACTCCAATTAACTTTAACTTGCTTCTTCAATTACTTGCCAATAGGGATGGACTAATAAGAAAGTTGAAAAAGGAATGAGTACTAATTATAGAAATGATTAGTTGATAAAGAAATGATTTTTAATTATTAAATTAGTGATGACAATGAATGTTTACTAAAATAGTAGTTCTGTTGAAAAGAATGATTTCTAAAGGTGACTTTTGGTTTGATGATGGAAGGGATTTAAATATTAAAGAGAAGTTTGGGTTAAAAAGGATTGGTCATTAAGTTAAACCTTAGAGTTGTCCCACTCACCTTGTAATCAACTTTAAGCACTCATTACCTACTCTTAAGAATACTTTTCTTAGAAGTAATGGTTTAAACCTTCTCACTTGTTTTAGTATTTTCACTACTTACATATTTAATAGGAATTTCAAGCAAATAATGCCAAAGGCTCCCTTGTTTATTGATAAGTCTCTTAGGAACTATTGTGAGAAAAGGCTTAGTTAATTTTAATGACTTAACAAGCATTGCATTTAATGATTCCACCTTGTTAAATTATGTTAGTCATTCGCGAGAAATTATACTATGACTTGGTACCATTGTATGTATATTTGTTAAATCTTTAATTTAGAGAATTCTTAAGGTTAAATTTAAATTAACATGTTGAATTAATCGCAATTTACAAATGATTTCAATGCTAATATAAAATTGTAATTGGTGACTAATTGAAATGTGACTTATTATCAGATTGTAAATCTATGTTAAATTTAGACTGGTTAATTGATCTATAATTAATGTCAATTTAAATCATAAATATTGACCATTTAGCCTTGATTAATGGTTGGGTAGTTGATGAAGTTGTTTTTAGCTTGCGCTTCCCATTGAGGGTGTTGATGTTTATTATTAATTAATGTTTGTACTTGGTTTGTAAACGTTCAATGTGATTGGTTTTGCTCACTGTAAGGGTTCTAGTTGCTTGTGTAATTAATTTTGGGTGCATTGGGTTTTTTGGATGATTGTCCTTAGCTTAGTAGGCTTGGTCTGCTTGTGTCGGGTGGGATGTAGACACCTCTTTGTTCCTCATAACAGTCGCCAACCTTGAGACCTTAAATGGTCAAAGTCAATGGGAACCTGGGCTTGACCATTGGTTATGTGTCCTGGAGGTCCTAACCATTGTAGGGTAGGACGAATAGGTAGTCATTCTTATTCTTCGTCGGTTGAATGTCATACATTGCTTCCAGGTGCTTTATGTGCTTTTATGTTAGGTTGTTATGTTTGTTGTGGTGTGAGTTGCATGCATTGTGTTCGTCGTCGTGTTTCGATGTTGAGTATAATGTCATTATTACCTTCCTACACACAAAAATAAAAATAAAAAAATGCACTTGTTATGTGAGGCTATTTTCGTAACGAGAAGGCTCGTTACACATAGAAGGAACCAAAAACATACGAAGACAATGCCGGCAGAAATAAGCAAAAATTATTACTTCAAAACTACAAACACTGAACAACAAAAAAGGAACATAAAATGAAACTATGGCATGGAAACTTACTCTGAAATGATGAAAGGCAGAAGCATAGGTCGAATTATGAACCAAACAAAAACAAGCAACAACCGACGAAACAACGAAAAAGAATCACTCACCAAACCAATAAACAATGTATGTAGCTTCAACGATGACAAAAATGCATTGGAAAGCTAGAAGAAGGATGAAACATAGAATGCCTATTCAATTGGCGGTGGACAACAATATTGTGCAAAATCATTGCAACACTGTATGGAAAATTTTGAGGAAAAATGTACTCCGAGAAACATATTTAGATAAACATTTAAGGATTTCAGGTTGTGTAAGGACCTCGTGGTATGAAAACATTTAATATGTCAGGCTTGTTGGAGGACCTCGCATCATGTAAACATTTAAGTTGGCAGGCCTATTCAAGAACCTCAAAAAAGGTGTCAATACATTTCAATACAAATACATGCGGAAAGGATGTTATAAACTTTGGAATTCTCGATGACTACAAAGCTTGGATATCTAAACATTTCAATATGATTAGTACAAATAAAAACTTACGGATATATTCACGTAGCAGAAAATACTAAGACAAAAATTCGAACTAGTGCTAGCATTAATCCACCTTAAAACAATATATAGGAAAAATATAAGATTCAAAAAGACTGTATACGATAATTTTTTTTGGATATGTTACTATATAAAACATTGGGAATAGCGAAGCTGGTAATAAGACCTCCAATCTCTTATCCAATCAGATCAATACATATATGGTAGTTTTTATTATATAAAAAACTATGTTTTTAGTTCCCTAGCTCCAACAATAGATATTATGAAAATATTTGTTGTCAAAGGAAAAACTAATATGTATTCAACGATTTATCGATCACTATAGTCCCTCTATGCCTACAACAGGGACTAAAAATGGGGTTTCAACCTCAACACATATTGGCGTCAATTCCTAATCCAACCCTCGACACATATTGATCTCCTATAAATTTTACACCCCATCACATCAGGAGCTAATTTTTTTGGTCAGCTAATACTTAATGCATAGATAAAAATCAAACAAAGTCTAAAATTCAATTAATAATAAAGGGGTTTAGTTAAAGGTTAAATATAAACTAATGTAAAAGGGGAATAACATGAAAATGGATATGGGGAAACATGCAACCCCCTTCAAACATGATTCAATTGATAAATGGTTAAGGTGAAGGGGAAAGCCAATGAGAACCACATGACCCTCCCCTTATAAAAAAATTTAATTAAATTTTTTTATAAAATCATTGAAACACTTAAAAATAAAACCCTAGCACTAGTTTGACATCACATGCTGAACATGCACCCTTAATTCATTCTAGCCATCGATACACTAATACAGAATATCTGTTTTGATTATTAATACACCGACATGAGATATTTTTTCCTTATCGACACAGGTCATGTTGGTGGAGAATCCACTTTCTTGGCTGACACACCATGTGTCGAGGCTCTTCATGCCTATTTTTCCATGGCGTAAGGGATCGTATTTTTTCCATAAATTTTGACCCGAAGATTTATTTTAAGTGCTATGTATACCGTTTGAAAGGTCTCACCAAGATATACAACTTATAAGTTAAATGATTCAACATTTTCTCATCAATTTTCATAATTTTCAAGATTTAACACTAGCATATTATCAATAGCCCTAAAGCCTGAAAAAACATAGTATTTAAATAAAGAGCAGAGGGACCAGGAACTGAACTCAGGGAAGCATATCTAAAACTCTCACTCAACTACCTTTTCAGTTCTATAGGTTTAAGTTCATATTTTTATTAAATTATATTTTGAGGTTTTACTTTGGAAACTCATCTATATTTTGATGAATGCCCCCCAAGTATCAACAATGGAAAAATATCGTACACAAGAGACTGAATACCTGACATGTGAAGAAGGGAATTATAGAAACATGCATTCTCTACATCAAGACATGGAGGCTTCAGTGGCACAGATTAGTGTCTTTGTAATTGTGATAGACAACAAAGGATGATATACAATTAGCAGCAACACCAACAGAAAAGGAACAACAAAAGGGAATCAATCACAAATGGTTGAATATGAACTATAATCATCATGGTAGGCAATGTAACATCCCTGCTATAATCCCAAATTTAATTAATTCTTAATGTATATATAATGTGTGGCTACGACCAAGCAATGTAATATGAAAAACAAATTTCTAAATTTAATAATAAAATGTGATGCCAGTTGCTGGGGATACGGAAAAATATGGGGGATGAATTAACCTAGAAGAGAAGGAAAGGTGTTGGAGAATATCTAAGAGAGGGGTCCAAGGGATAAATATCCATGTCTATTAATTTCACCCACATTCTTGAATTTTATTATCATTATATATTAAACTCTACCTTTTGATTGAGTTCTCCCAAAGCCAATCATTGAATGCATGTAAGAGGGTGGATGTGAGAAGTCACATCACACAGTTACTAGGAGCATGGGGGTTGAGTACAATCATCTTAGGGAAGTGTGTGAGTCAACCGATCAAGCCAAAGGGAGGAAATTCATATGGGTTATTACAACAATTTTAGACATTTAGTTTTTGGCATGAACAATAAGGTGAGAGAAAAAAAGAGAGATTAGAGCTAGAAAAACCATGGAGGGAGAATTTTGGAGCATGGTGGAGACTTTTTGAAGCATTTGGAGATAAATAATATGGATCTAGTTTTTCATGCCTCAAGAGTGAACACCTGTGTGAGTTTCATTGTAACAATAAGTGTTTGTTGTTGTTTGGTGCTATTTTTCCTAGCAGTGAGTTCCCTGGAGTTCTCAGGAGAGAGATTCACGGTTACCTATGCCAGAGAGACTCTGATAAATGAATGAGACACCCAAGGGACTAATATCAATGAAGGGATACATTCCTTGGGTTGGGAAGGTTGAGAGTAAGAGAGTTGGTGGAAAATCATGATAGTTGTAGGTGAATACTAGTGGGTTGTGAGATTTTTGAGTTGTAAGTGGATAATGAGAGACCACCCTCTTTTGTGGATTGTTATCCCAAGCTTGGGGGTGATTTGTTGTTGATATTTATAAAAACAAGTATACATTTGGGTAGACATCCATCCCAAGAAGATGGTTACACAAGTGAATTAAAAGGTAAGTGTTTTATATGTTCATATGTAGTATTTATGAGTTAAATTGTTGTGCATGAACATTGTGTTTAATAGGAATTTATATGTTACTATGTGAGGTATTAAATGCATTCATTCTTGTTTAAAATTTTGTAGATGCATTTACAAAATGGTATCAGATAATAGTTAAATCTATATTTAATTTGTAGTTGAAAAGCTACAGGAAATTAGTTAGCAAAAAATTACATGTTTTATGAGTATTTCACATGTAATAGACCTCAGCGGGACTGGGGAATGATAAATTATGGTATAAGAGTGTATGGTTCAAACACAAGGATTGTGTTGGCCAAGACTTGTGTGAATTGGTAAAATTCGCTATTACAATTTTTTGTCTATGCAAATTTGGAGGAAAATAATAAAAAATTAGAGAAAAATCCCCAAATTCATGAGAAAAAATTGAGTTTGGAGGACTTGGAATTGTCTAAGAGCTTTAATGGAGTCAATCGGTAGAGTTGCAGAGTTAAATTCGACTTGAAAGGTCAATTTTCATGTTTTAATGGCCGCTACAAAATTTGGGCATAGTTGATGAATAGACAACCAAGATCGTGTTTGATCTCAAGATTAACAACCTAGATTCATTTTAATAAATTCAAAAACTAATAATTTTTTGAAAGTTTGTAAAGGTATAGCATATCAATGACCGATATTGATTTTCAAAAGTTGGGAAAGTGAGACAAATTGACGGTCTGTGTTCATTTTCAGCCGTTGGGAAGTTGGAGCCCATCAATGGTCAAGATTTGCTTTTGAAGCTTAGAAAATAGAGAAATTCGATGGTCAAGACTCATTGGTAGAGTTGGGAAAAGTTTGATAGATAAACAACTGAGATAATTTTGAATGAGAGATCGAAAACTCATATTCATCTGGGATTTGGTCGAAAATTTTCTAAGTGTTGGAGTTCGCCAAGAGAATTTTCCAACGGTCATTGGTCAAGTCGGTCAAATTGACAAAGCATTTCGATGGAGCAAGAGTAGGCATTGATTGTGGACAACTGATGGATCAGGGTCAACATAATTAGCAATATTTTTCAATCACCAACGAAAATTTCCAATGGTCAATGGTCAGATCGACATGTTTGGAAAATTGTTTAGTTTGCCAATGGAAATCGTCGATGACTGATGATCAGGTCAACCAATTCGGTGAGGTGTTTGGATTTTCCAAGAGAAGTTGTTAATGGATTATGAAGGAAAGAGGGTGATGATGTGTTATTCCACCTCATCATCCACATGCCATTCCACATCAGCTAGAGTGGCATGTTAGAGTATATGTGTCATGCCACATCATCATCCATGTGTCATTTCATTCCACCATAGTTTCCACGTCAACAATGGAATGGTCGATGGCCAATGGTTCGGTCAACTGAATTGGTAAGGAGTTTTGTATGCTAACAAAAATCGTTGATGTTAATGGTTGATGGTTGAGTTGGTCGATTTAGCGATGTATTTCATTCAATTTTCAAAGGAAATGGACGATGGTTGATGAATGGATCAACAGTTTTGAAAAGGTGTTGTGTGCTTCAAAGGGAATTAGTTGATCGTTGATGGAGCTTAGATCAACGACCCATATTTCACCTAATTTTGAAGTTGACAGTCCATATTAAAGGGTCTTGTATAATAAGAAAGCAGTCAATTTTGTATGATTTTTTTGGGATTTTGAAGGTCATGAACTTGTGGGGTGATTTTTAGTCTCTAAACGATGTTTTTAGGCAATCTAAACCAACGTTACATTAATATATTTCATTATGCATTAATGTAGTAATACTTTGTTGGCCCTTGACCAAGTTTTGGAGATCCTTGGTCATGTTTGACCTCTTTTGGGACTTCGACAGGCTCATTGAAGGCGTAGTGCAAGTTGAAGCAAAGATCGCGGGATCTCGATCCCTTTTTAGGACAGTTTTGGGATTAGGGTTTATGTAATGGGTATGGCATGTCGGTCCATGGGTTTACCCATGTTTGGGCCCATTTTTTAATGTATAAATAGATATATAGGCAATGTAGGAAGGGGCTAAGGTGCTAAGTGAGAATAGTTGTGGATGCTTTGTGCATACTATGTGTTAAGAACTTGCAGGGCTAAGTGCAAGTGATTGTAAGAAGCTTGTGTATAGACAGTAATAAGGCTTTGTGCTTAAACCTAGCTCAGGGAAGAGGGATTTACCGAGGTGCACACAGATCTCCTGTCCTCTACAGAGTAGATTTTTGATGCTCTGTGCTTGTAGAAGATACATAGAAGATAATAAACAAGAGAAGAGTTGGTGGATGTTGCCCCACACTGGGGTGAACCACATATATCCTATGTTATGGTTGCTTTTTGCATTTTTCTTATTGTCTTGTGTATATGAGTTAATTTTAAGTGCAATAATGAATGTTTAGATGAATCTAGTATGATAGATTAGTGCTTAAATGATGTGAATAAATGCTAGATATGATATTTTTCCATGTGCTTCTTACTTGAATGTGTTAGATCTGGTAGAATACTTCTTTTTTCTATAATTAGGGTTTGGATATGCGATGTGAATAAGGGTTAATTATTGATGAATGCTAACTACTAAGTGATTTGTTAAGTGGTATAATCACAGATCTGTGTCCCAGCTAGGTTGCAAACATTTGATTCCTACAACTACCCCTGCATCTACCTCGGGTGAGACTTCATCTGCTTCACAGGTGTTTCCGAAAGGGCTGGTATTTAGGGTTTTGTTGGTGTGTTCTTGAAGCGTTGAACCCTCGGTCTACCCCTATGCCAATATACTTTAACTTTTTCATTACAATAATGTTTTAATTATTTAATACATTCATACTTTAACACATTATTGTATTTATGTATTAATACATTAATATTTTAGTACATCAATGTATTAATGCATTATTAATGTATGAATAACCTTTTACTTTATTATTACTTTAATGTAATCATGTAATACTTTAATAAACTTATCTAAAAATTATTATTAATCTATTTCTACTTTATTAATGTACTACTAACACTTTATTAATGTATGGATTCTTTATTAATGTATTAATAAATAATACTTTAATATTTTATTAATTTATTCGTACCTTATTATTGTATTAATTAATTAAGTGATGATGATGACAACGACGACGGCGACGATGATGATGATTAACGTCCACTTGATCAATTTCCTCTATGGGACCTTAACAGGGTAAGGGATTACTTGAAATTATTTATAATTTTGTTTATGTGTTCAAAAAGAATTAAAAGAAGCTTTCCAAAATCACCATAGTTTTGTTGAGTTAAAAGGTTAGGAAGGTAGTGCGACAAATATTTTGAAATTGAGATCTAATCTAGGTATAGGCTAGACAATCTAAGAGAATGTGTTTTTCATATTCAACCTTCTTAGTGTCACAAAGATGACTCACTCTTTCATCCCATGCATTTTAAGAATTGACCAACGCCTAGTTTCATTATGGAGTCCATGAAAATTTGTTCTATCTTAGGAAGGCTTGTTATTTTCTTTACACTTGTCAAAACAAAGAGATAAAGGATTAATGTAATAATGTATTATTATTATTTAATTAAGAATTTACATTAATGCATTGCATTATACATTAATGTATAAATAATTTAATTTATATATTACATTAATGTTTTAATTATTTAATGCATTTTATACTTTAACACGTTAATGTATTTAATATATCATTAATGTATTATTTAATTAATACATTAATACTTTAGTATATTAATGTATTGCCACATCAATATATTAGTAGATTATATTTTGGTACATCAATGTATTAATACATTATTAATGTTTTAATACTTTATTAATGTATGTATAACATTTTACTGCATTAATACTTTATTGTAATAATGTAATACTTTAATGTACTTTTCTTAACATATATTTTAAATGTATTTTTACTTTATTAATGCATTAATAATATTTTATTACTTTAATGTATTTTTGTACTTTATGGTACTTTAATACTTCATTAATGTTAACTTATGGATGCTTTATTGACATATTAATTAATAATAATTTAATATTTTATAAACTTATTCATACTTTATTAATGTATTAATTAATTAAATAATACTTTAAAGGATTAATGTAATAATGTACTATTAATTTATTGACACCTTCATAATGTATTATTAATGTGTTACCTTATTACTGTATTAATACTTTATTAATGTGGAATAGACATGTGGGGAATGAGGGACTATAAGTTGTGGACATGAGTGGACTCCTCGGGACATAATCCTTCCTAGAGACTTTGTAACCTCAGCCTAGCTTAGGATTCCCTTTACCCTCGATGGAGTTTAGTCCCAACTCGGGGGTGACCCACTGGTGATAGCTTGGAGCAACATGGTATAAGGATCAGTGGTTTGTGGAAGGTATGCACGTAGTTGGTGGCATTCTTAAACAGCTAAGTAATCTTTGTATATGCTTAATTACATGTTGTATGTTACACATGTGTTTATTTACTGTACGTTTCTGCATAATTTTGTGTATGTTAACAAAAAGTAGATGTTTGTTTTTAACTTATTAAGTATGATATTTTCTGCAAATGAAAGTGAGTATTTATGTAAGGTGGCATGGTCTGACCCTGGGATGATTGGGGATGCTACAAATTGGTATCAAAGATTGAACAAAGCATAATTGTAGTAGCATGCCCCGAATTGGGTGGCTTGGGATGTTACAAATTGGTATCAGAGCCCATGGTTTCAACATTGATCCTGAATGGGCCATGTATGAGGAATTGAAGTAAAAATTGCACAGGGATTTGATGTACAGAGTGTCATAGGGGCACTGAGAGAACTCTTGGGTGGTAATGGAAATATGAAAGAGGCGTTGCAGAGAATATATCACAATGATCGTGGTTGATAACCACAATATTGAATTTGATCTGTAGGATCTGCACAGGGGGAGGCATACCCTTCCGAGCCATCAGATATGGAAAAAGGTGCATGACAATTAATGTTCAAATCCTTTGAACTTCATGACTTCAGCAAAGTTTATGCTTTGTTGAGAAAACTGGGTCGAAGCCCGAAGTTCCAAAGTCCCGGAGTGATTTTCATCTATAAATCATCCAAGAGGAGAAGAACCATGGATTTTTCCCTAGTAGTTTGGGGGTTAGGAGTTCATGGAAATTGGTTGAAGTGCACGTAGAATGGAATTTCTCCCGAAGTCCCAAAGTCCAGAACGCATCCAGACCATTCGATTAAGAAGGACACGTGTCCACAGATCAACTGTGCAAAATTCGATAGTTCAGAGATTCGGATTTCAGGAGAACCAGGAGGTAATGTTAAGAAAAGATCTGAAGATCCAGAGCCCCAGATTCATAATTTTATGGGAAGCAGCTATTCGATGGTTCAGAGTTCTAGAGAAACATGGTGATAAGTCAAGAAATCTATCAAAGCATGGGGTATGACGTGGCATGAGGATGTCACCAGGGGTGACATGGACCTCTTCTAGTCATTCCATGTGTCAGTCGTAATTATACTTTTGATGACCTTGTTGGACCAATAATAGTCTGACACATGGGGGGCATGTGTCACCATGTTATATGATGACATTTTTAATACATGGGCCCTGAAAAGTTAAGAGGTTCGAGAATTCAACATTCAGAGGAATTGAGTGAAGAAGCTGTTAAATCTTCTGAAGCCCGAAGCTGTGGAGTTCTGAAGTGATAAATCACTGAAGAGTTTGGGAATTTGGAGTTCGGAAGAAATGGGAGAATATGGTGTGAATTTCTTCAAAGCCCGAAGCTCCAAAGAGCTGAAACTCCGAAGCCACAAAGGACATCGGTTTAGTACTTTGTTGGTTCAACGTTCGGGGAAATCACAGAGTGATGAGGTAGAAACCTTCGAAGTCTAAAGTTATGAATCCATGAAGCATGAGAATGACATGGCTGATGACGTCACCTAGGGTGATGTGGGAACACTAGATGCTTTCTATGTGTCATCATTTTTCAAGTGTTTAAAATACTTCTCGAGCCAATTGGAACATGACACGTGTCAGTCGTGGGATTGAGCCATGTGTCTGCTCCTTATTTTTTTCCATGTAGGACCCCCTGGTGCATGGTTGTTGACGAGACTCTGAAAGTTCAAATAATTTAGCATTCGGGGAGGTATGCATGTATGTTGTTGAAATATCTTTGAAGCCTAAAGCTCTAGAGCGCAGAATCTCTGAAGCCACAAAGGATCACCAACCTAGTACTTCGTTGATTCGGAGTTTGGAAGAATCACCAAGTAATGAGGTAGAAACCTCTGAAGCCCGAAGCTTCGAAGAAGGACACTACGGGGGTTCGCCAATTTGGAGTTCGGAAGAAATAATGGATGGTGAAGGAAGAACTCCCAGAGTCCTGAAGTTCCAAAGTTCTTAAGTCACTAAGGTGATGCAATTTGTTGACGTAACATGTGGTGACGTGGACACATAGGATACATGCCACATGTCATTATTTTTTAGGATTTTCAAGGGCCCTTCCTGCCCAATTAATATGTGACACATTTCTTCCATTGGATGGATCGATATGTCCACACCGTAACTCTACCATGTGGCAAAATGATACGTGGATGTTGACTAGACCTCGGTGGTTCGCCAATCTAAATATTGGGTGAAAAAAAGAAAGAAGGAAGAGAAACCGTCGAAGCGCGAAGTTCCGAAGAGATTCTCTAGTTTGATATTTGGAGGAATTATAGAGTACTACAGTCAGGAAACCCAAAGCCTGGAGCCCTAAAGCTCCGAAGAGGTGCCCTCCGGAAGTAGGACACTTTGGCGTTCGGGGAAAATCAGTGAAGAAGGAAGGAAAACTTTCGAAGCCTAAATTTCTAGAGCCCCAAAGTTCCCTAGGCTTCAAATAATCACTTGTATACTCATGCTTGGCTACAACCTATAGTAAAATGTGGTTGGGGGATGAGGAAAAAGGGGCTAGTGCCCAAAAACTGTGTTAAAGAAGGAAAAAGGGGTTAGGAAGGAATCCCGTGGGTTTTTCCTGGTTCGTATCTGCATCATAGGAGGTATTGAAGATCTAGGAACTTTATTATAGGATCCAAAAAAGATATAAGATCCATTTATCTCATAGAAAAGAGATCAGTTGCACAAGGAGTGCAATAGAGAAAAAACACAATTTTTAAAGGTCCATAACTTTCTTCTCAAAGCTTAGAATTGAGCAAGGAAGCATTCATTGGAAAGGTATAGGATAACAGAACATAGTTGTTCACCTAGAAAAGGGGATTGGTCAGACAACTACTCAAAAAATCAGAGGAAATAAGTTTGATAGGTTATTGAACCAAAATGGTTCATGTTTTTATAAAATTGTTGAATCAATTAGCCTGATAAGGTTCTGTTGGCTGCAAATTTTGCAGAATTAACATCAGATTGATCATAATCAGCATAGAGGGTAAAGATATGGATGATACATAGGAAGTCTACAATCAAGAAGATGAAATCAGAGGGATGAATTTCCATTTGGGTATGGAAGGAACCAACTCCAATCGACATGGAGGAGGAAAGGATGAAGACATAAATATGGCTGAGACGATCAAAAAATTGCAGACAGATGTCTAGAGCCGCAAGGATGATAATGAAAATATTATGAAATCCTAGGAGCAATAGGAAGAATTCAATATGAAGTTAATGCAGATCCTAGACATAATTGAAAATAAATTGAATAAGGAGAGTGGCTCTAGCAAATTAGGAATTCACAAGTTCCCTGATGAGAAAAGAAGAACAAGGAGTGGTAACAAACATCACCATCACTCCCAAAGACATTCCAATAGGAAAGAACACAACATCTCAAGTCCATATCCTACCAGGAAGCATCATAAGAGGTCTGGGATGGATGAGCTACGAGGAGAAATGAATAATATCAACCCTCCTACTTTTGATGGTGAACACAAGAAGGATGAATATGTTGAGACATGGATACTAGGCATGACAAAATATTTCCAATTACATAATTATTCCTCTCATGCAGAAGGAATAATTTCTATCTACCATCTTAAAGGAAAGACCTCCATGTGGTGGGACCAACTTGTGCAGGTGTAGCACATCAAAGATTAAAATGTTACTAGGAATGAATTCAAGAAGCATTTTAAGAAGAAATACTTAACCAAGAGGTATTATGAAAAAATTATGAAAGAGTTATTTGAACTAAAACTCGGAAGCACGACCATTGATGAGTATGTATAAATTTTTTAGAATTGTTCAAGTATGTCTCCTTCATCAAGGATGAGACGGTAAAGATTCATAGATATTTGAGTGGGATGCCATATTTCATTAGTGATAAGATTCAATATGTTGATCCTAAAAATTTTGAGGAGACCATAACGTGAGTGAAATTCCTATATGATTAGCATAAAGGAAATCCTAGTTTCCAAAAATATTGGGAAGACAAGAAGAAGTTCAAGATGGAACAAAGGAAGAAAGGAAACAAGCCACCCTTCTTTAAAAATATTTCTCAAGGAAAACAAACCCCTAGAGAGCCCATAATGACTAAGACAGGTGAGAAAAGGCCAAGGCATACACCCATTCAATGTTGGGGTTGTAATGAAGATCATATGTATAGAAATTTCTCTCATAGGAGTGACAAAGTGAGAGATTTCCACAATGTACAGCAAGATGAAACAATGGGATGCAGGAGAATCACTCCACCTCAAAAACACGCCATCTATTTAGCACATCCATGCACATTCAAGGAGGAGAGAGGTTCCAACCCTATCGTTTTTACCTAAAACTTAAAATTTTAAATGTAATTAAAGAAGGTTAAATGATGTCAAGCTTGGTAGAGCCGAGTCATGCCTTTGTATAGGTAGTAGATGAAGTTTCATTTAATATAAATGAGTTTTACAGATCTCGAGCATCTCCTCAGATATGAGAAAGTAAATGAGCATTCAATGTAATAAGCCTCAGTAGATATGCTTTGTAAATGGTGATTAAACACCACTAGAGTAGTTGGAGGGAAAGGCTCGAGGAGCCCCTCTTGTATAAATATTTTTAAAATATTCCCAATAGAGGTTGTTGAAGGTGTATTGTAAATCATTGTAATCCAAGGAGAGAGCTAAAGCTCAGTTACAGTCTAAGCCTACACCCATTGTAAACGAACATTCATATTAATACAAAGAGAAATGTTTCATGCATATGATTCTATGTATGTTTCCATATGTTTTATGAATGTTGTCAATGTGTGTGTTCATTTATGTTGTAGATGTGTATGATAGGTTTCCATCTGTAGGGATAGACATAATTCTCTATCTGCGAGTTTGCTATATTATTTTTGGGTTCTTTAGGCTAAATGCAAGGAGTGCATGACAAAGTATTGGAATATATGTGAGCCAACACAAGGAGTGTGCATCTATATTTCAAGCTGAATTCAGAGGAGAACATGCGAGGAGGGCACACCAGAATAGTTCACATACTTAGAGTCAAGCCTCAAGGTTACTAAACACCTTGGAGGGGAAAGTATGTGTAGGAGAAAGTGCAACCAGAGTCACTGGAAAATCTGAGAGGTCTACCAGGTGGGCATTGAGTAGGTGCAAGTGTGCACAGGTGAAATCTGTTTCAATTTTAGGGAGGATAAGTGTCAAGGAGAAGACACCCTAAAGTTACAGAATGCTCTGGAGATCTACTAAAGGAGAGATAATTTAGAGTTGTTGAATAATCTAAAGTAAAATCTCAACAAGGAGTGCTTTGAGCGAGTGCAAACAATGCACAGAGCCAACCCTATTCTCAAGTATTGGAGGAAGTTTAAGGAACCAAATTTGTTGAACACTTAGGGGAAAGGAGCTCTGCATGTGTGCATTGAGCGGATGCAAGGAGTGCATTATTGAACCTGAAGAGTTCAGGATTTAGGAGAAGACCTGTGTAAGGAGTTCACTGGGCCAACACTTGGGAAAAGTTTTGAAAGTTTGAAGTCGTTTAAAGGCTCAATCGAGTGCAAGG
Organism: Picea engelmannii; assembly: GCA_009831015.1. Taxonomy (NCBI): domain Eukaryota; kingdom Viridiplantae; phylum Streptophyta; class Pinopsida; order Pinales; family Pinaceae; genus Picea; species Picea engelmannii. The sequence goes on from ML794960.1 coordinate 175,909, forward strand.
AATGTGCAAAGGTAAACTTACTTCAAGTTCAAAAATATCAAGAGAAAAAATGTTAAGTTCCGGGAGGGTGCAAGAGTTCCTATGGAAGAAAGTTGAGGGTCGATACCCTTAGGAGACTGAGAAAGATGGAAGCTCAGGAGGAGTAGTGCAAGTTTTCACGCAGAGCGCAAGTGTTTGCCAGAGATGAGGCCAAGTTACATTGGAAAAATGTTAGCAAGGAGAGTCAATGCAAGGAGATTCAATGCAAGGAGTGTGTAGGAGCAAGATGATTCGAGATAAAAATATCAAAAGAGACAGTGCAAGTGTGCACAGAGATTCTTCACAGTGAGGAAAGGCCAAGGAACTTCATAGATTCAAATTGTGAAGATAGTGTAGGTTCGCACTGAAGAGAGGGCAAGGTGTAGAAATTTTGATACACTTAATGTATTCTTGCAATTCTCCTGATCTAATAATTATACGCCACTGTTAAATATAGAATTGCTCCTACAATTATTCTTGTGGAAAAATTAAACCACGATCACAACCACAATCACAAAGTGAAATATCAATAACACATAACACAAAAGTTTTACCGGGAAAGCATAAAGCTAAAAACCCCACTATCATATATTATGTATATCATGAATCATGAAACAATCTCATACAAAACTCCAATCCAAGAGATCTCAGTACAATACAATCGTCTCACACTGTCATACACAAATCAACAAATACATGTGCCAATTACTGTGTCCATACAATCTGCCTCCTCTACACAATCTCTGCAATTCGAATTCTCACAACTAAATTACAATTGCCTAGTTTGCACATGCTCATAAGCATATCCACTGCATGTGGGATAAAATCACAACTGATATCCAAACTGTCCCTTTCACCTGTTATCTCAACTGAGCCTCCACTGGATCTGACATGCATGTAGTTAACCGTGGCAAATCTTCAGTTGCATGTGAGTTCATTGATTAACTGAACTCTCACTAGTGCATGTTTAGTTACAACTAGTACAACTGATCTTAACTCACTTAACTACACTTATAATTTTGTTACAAATCCAACTCACTCAGTTATGAATGAAATAACAGATTAATATTTATTGTCCAATTTATTTAAGGGAAAAATAAATTAGACACATGTTTCTTGTTGACTTTTCAACACTCCCTCTCAACAAGAAAGGGATTATCCTTCACCCCAATCCTGTCTCTATGATATTCGAATTTTCTCCTGGTGAGCGCCTTCATTAGAATGTATACATCTTGATCTTTCATAGGAATGTATTGAAGCAACATGGTCTTCCACTGCACACAATCTCTGAGATGATGATACCAGATATCTATATGCTTAGATCTGTCATGAAACGCAGGATTAATCGAGAGTTTAATGCAACTCTAATTATCAAAATAAATCACTATCAGATCTCAATGAGAACCAAACAAGCCAACCAAGAACTTTCTCATCCAGATAGCCTCACATGCAACCTAACTTGTTGCCATGTATTCCACTTCCATTGAACTGAGTGCCACAGATCTTTGTTTCTTGTTGTACCAAGAAACAGTTGTAGATCTGATACTAAAGATCCCCCCTGATGTGCTCTTTCTATCCATTGGGATGCCTGCCCAATCTCCATCCGTGAATTTATGCAACTTCACCTCATACATTTGTCTGTACCATAATCCATACTCAGATGTTCCCTTCAGCTATCTCAGGAAATTCTTACCCTCCTTCAAAAAGAGTTTGGAAGGCTTAACCATCGCTTGACTTAGCTGGTTAACTACGTAGCAAATGTCTAGTCTCATGTTCACTAAATACATTAGCGAACCCACTAACTGTCGATAGATAGTAACATCCACTACTTATCCAGAAGTAGCATCCTCTTTCCTCTAGTTTCCTGGAAGAGGAGTATCCATGGGTTTGCAACCCTCCATGTGAAACTTACCTAGTATCTCTCTTGCATTCTTTCCTTGAGACACAAAAGGTTCACCATATCGCTTCCATATTTCCAAACCAAGGAAATAATGAAGAAGGCCCAAATCCTTCATCTCAAACTCCTTTGCAAGGCCATCCTTGCATGAGTGTATCAGTTTCTCATCACCAGTAAGTATTAAATCATCAACATAAAGCACAATGATTAAAATCTTACCCTCCACCACAATTTGGTATAGGTTTGCATCCGCTTCACTTTTGGTGAAGCCCAATCTGGTGAAATAGTTGTCTATCTGAGTGTACTAAGCATGGGGTGCTTGCTTCAACCCATACAATGCTCTCTTGAGTCTGCACACATGCAACTCTCTGTCAAAGGTCTCAAAACCTTCTGGCTTCTCAATGTACACTTCTTCCTCAATGATCTCATTGAGGAATGTAGTTTTTACATCCATATGATGAATGTTCTATCCCATCTGCGCTGAGAGTGCAAGGATGGATCTTATGGAAGAGTATCTTGAGATAGGTGCAAAGGTCTCATCATAATCTATCCCATCGATCTGGGAGAAGCACCGGGCCACAAACTTGTCCTTGTATTTCTCCACACTCCCACCGATAGCTTTCTTTACCTTGTAGATCCATCTCGAACCTACCACTGATTTGTCGACCGTTCTTGGGACAATTTCCCATGCACTATTTTTGACAATGGAGTCATACTCCTATACCATAGAATCAACCCAAGTGGGGTCCTGCACTACTTCCTTAAAGGAATATGGTTTAGTCACAATATATTTGCTCATGAGAGCCATGTATCTAGCAAATTGATTAGGAGACTATCTCTGTCTGCACTGTGAACTAGGGGCTCCTACATTCTGTGCAACATCTAGTCTCAATCTGTCAGCTTTCATGGTGCACTTTTTTCCATTTCCGATGGATGGCTCTACTTGAGTGGTTCCTCTAATCGATGAACCTCTTCATGTGGTTGATCAACATCTTGAGACTCATCTTTTGGAACCAACAGTTCCTCTTCTGCATGCAAGTCTAGCTCCCTCTCAAGCGACAACCGCATGGCTTTCCCCTCATCGAATTTTATATCCCGTCACATAATAGTAATCTTACTGTTCGACAACTACACACGATAATTATGGGGTGTTTCTGTGTACCCCACAAATATCCCAACTTCAGCAGTCAGTTCCAGCTTCTTCCTGGTATCCTTTGTCACATGCACATAAACAGATGAGCCAAAAATTTTAAAATGAGAAACATCAGGTTTCTTACCATTAAAATATTCTTCAGGTGTACTCATGCCAAGTACTCTATGAGGACAATGGTTCTTCACATAAATCGTAGTATTGCATGCTTCTGCCCACAAATGCATTGGTAGGCCCTGATCATGCAAGATCGCTCGTGCTGCGCCCATGATCATTATGTTCCTTCTCTTCGCGACCCCATTTTGTTGTGGGTTATGAGGTGCCATGATTTCTCTTCGAATTCCTTCTTTGTTGTAGAAGTATTTTAATTCGTTAGAGATGTATTCTCCACCATTATTTCTCCTTAGAGCCTTCACTTACTTCCCCGACTCTTTCTCCACCAATGCTTTAAACTCACAGAACTTTGAGAATGTTTGATCCTTCTTCTGCATGAAGAAAATCCAGCATTTACAAGAAAAGTCACCAACAAAAATAGCATAATACCTATGTTTTTTTGTTGAAGCAACCGAGAATGGTCCACACATGTCTGTGTGAATTCTCTCTAGGATCACCGAAGCACAGTTCTCCTTTTCATGAAAGGTGGACTTTACATACTTCCTCAGGGTGCACTTCTTGCACTAATCTAACTAAGAAAGTGTTCCCATTGGAAGTCCAGTAGATATTTGTTGCATGATCTTCAAGGCTCCATGATGAAGATGGCCCAATATCCTCTGCCATAATTTTCCTTCATCCCGACTCACCAGTTTTTCTGCCTTGCCTATCATGGAACTGCAACCATCTACCTCTAGCATGTAGAGATTCTTAACTCGAATCCCTATATTCTTGACTTGACCCATTGCTTTATGTCCCAGGTAGGATTTTCCACTGCTAAAAACAACATCATAGCCTCTGTCCTCCAACATTGCGACTGAGACCAAGTTTTTCTTCAGACCTGGAACATGCATAACATTTTTCAATTGAAATGGTTTACCTGACTCCCTCAGAAAGGTAATGGTACCAATACTAGTTTCACTGTATCGTCCATCGTCGCCCATCTCTATATGCATTCAGATATCTTTCTCCTCCAAGTCAATGAAAGACTCTTTGTCTCCCGTCATGTGGAAGGAAGCACCACTATCCAAATACCAAACCGATCTCGATGCACTTGAAGCCATGCATGTGATCAAAGTGAAGTCAAGTTCAAATTGTGAGATAAGAGCCTCACAGGTTGTAGCTCCAACAACCGTCTTGTTCTTCTTCTTCTGTGGACAGTTAGTAGCGAGATGCCCATGTTCGTGACAGTGAAAACACTTCACTTTGGACAAATCCAGCTTCTTGACATTAGACTTGGATTTTGGATGGAATTTCTTCCCTTTCCCTTTCCTTGCCTTGCCAGTCAAAGCACAATCCTCTTCATCATCATGCTTTGATGAAGATCCATCTCTGGTGTTCTGCCTAAACTCCTCTTGCACTAGATCTGACCACAGTCATTCCCAATCCGACAACTTTTCCCTTCCATTGACAGATTCTTGATAACTATGCCAACTCTTAGGAAGCCCTAGGAGTGCCAAGCTCACCAAATCATCAGCAGCGACTGTTATTCCCACACTTCCAAGCTCATCCTGACATTGGAAAACATTCGTGAGATATTTTGGAATGGTGTCACCCTTTTCCATCTTGATCTTCCTGAGTTTATCTTTGAGCACCAGTTTCCTATGGTCGCTATTGTTTTGGAACAGATCTGTCAAAACCTTCCACATTGCATGTGGTGTGGTTTTCCCATGGAGATCTGAGACAATGTGGTCTTGTACTCCCTCCAACAGAATCCTCCTCACCTTTTCCACTTTCTTTTGCCATGCATCAAGATTTGCAGTATCTGTCACATCTGGCTTAGGAACATCATTGTCAATGTAACCCTTCAAGCCATTATATTCAAGCACTACTTCTATCCTTTCCTTCCAAAAAATGTAGTTAGAGCTTCCCTCGAGTGCATACTCCAACCTCAATCCATTGAAGGACATTTTTGATCTTGAATTAGCTGTCGTACCAAGAAAATATTGGAAATTTGAATGTTATCCAACCACCAAAACTCAACTGCTACAATCCCTCTTCCCTGGGAGGTTCGCATCCCACCTGCGAGTAGCCTAAGGGAATTTTTCACCCAACATGTGTGTTTCCTGCGAATTTTCCTGGGAAGTTCACACCCTGCTTCACTATAGGGTGAGGGGAGTTTGCACTTCTCCCTTAAGAAACCTGCAAGAATCACCTTGAAGTTCCCACCTCTCCTTTGTCTAGGGTGTGAGAATCATTGTTCCTGAAAATGAGTGTAGTTTTCAGTACTAGGGTTCACACCCTGCTAGAAACGGGACTTGAGAGAATGAAATTATGTTCGCACCTCACTTCTGTAGCTCCGTGGCCTCTGTGGCTCTGATACCATGTATAAATTTCAATACACTTAATGTATTCCTGTGATTCTCCTAATCTAACAATTATATGCCACTGTTAAAGATAGAATCACTTCTACTATTATTTTTGTGTAAAAATTAAACCATGATCACAACCACAATCACAAAGTGAAATATCAATAACACATAACACATAAGTTTTACCAGGAAAGCGTAAAGCTAAAAACCCCACTATCATATATTATGTATATTATATATATTATGAATCATGAAATAATCTCATACAAAACTCTAATCTAAGAGCTCTCAGTACAATATAATCGTCTCACACTGTCATACACAAATCAACAAATACATGTGCCAATTCCTATGTCCAGATAGCCTGCCTCCTCTGCACAATCTCTGCAATTCGAATTCTCATAACTGAATTACAATTACCTAGTTTGCACATGCTCATAAGCATATCCACTGCATGTGTGATCAAATCAAAACTGATAGCCAAACTGTCCCTTTCACATGTTATCTCAACTGGGTCTCCACTAGACCTAACATGCATGTAGTTAACCATGGAGAATCTTCAGTTTCATGTGAGTTCACTGATTAACTGAACTCTCACTAGTGCATGTTTAGTTACAACTAGTACAACTGATCTTAACTCACTTAACTACACTTATAATTCTGTTACAAATCCAACTCACTCAGTTATGAATTAAATAGTAGATTAATATTTATTGTCCAATTTATTTAAGGGAAAAATAAATTAGACACATGTTTCTTTTTGAATTTTCAACACTCCCTCTCAACAAGAAAGGGATTATCCTTCACCCCAATCCTATCTCTATGATATTCGAATTTTCTCCTAGTGAGCGCCTTCGTCAAAATGTCTGCATCCTGATCTTCTGGAGGAATGTATTGAAGCAACATGATCTTTCACTGCACACAATCTCTGAGATGATGATACCGGATATCTATATGCTTAGATCTGTTATGAAACACATGATTAGTCGAGAGTTTAATGCAACTCTGATTATCAAAATAAATCACTATCCGATCTAAATGAGAACCAAACAAACCAACCAAGATCTTTCTCATCCAGATAGCCTCAGATGCAGCTTGACTTGCTGCAATGTATTTTTCTTTCGCTGAACTGAGTGCCACGGATCTCTATTTCCTATTGTACCAAGAAACAATTGTAGATCAAATACTAAAGATCCCCCTTGATGTGCTCTTTCTGTCCGTTCGGATGCCTACCCAATCTGCAGCCATGCAACTTCACCTCATCTGTCTGTCTATACCATAATCCATACTCATATGTGCCCTTCAGATATCTCAATACATGCTTACCTGCCTTCCAAAAGAGTTTGGTAGGCTTAACCATCGCTTGACTTAGCTGGTTAACTATGTAGAAAATGTTCGGTCTCGTGTTCACTAAATACATTAGAGAACCCACTAACTGTCGATAGACAGTAGCATCCACTACTTCTCCAGAAGTAGCATCCTCTTTCCTCCAGTTTCCTGGAAGAGGAGTATCCATGGGTTTGCAACCCTCCATGTGAAACTTACCTAGTATCTCTCTTGCATACTTTCCTTGAGACACAAAAGGTTCACCATCTTGCTGCCATATTTCCAAACCAAGGAAATAAAGAAGAAGGCCCAAATCCTTCATCTCAAACTCCTTTGCAAGGTCATCCTTGCATGAGTGTATCAACTTCTCATCACCAGTAAGTATTAAATCATCAACATAAAGCACAATGATTAAAAGCTTACCCTCCACCACAATTTGGTATAGGTTTTCATCTGCTTCACTTTTGGTGAAGCCCAGTGAAATAGTTGTCTATCAGAGTGTACCAAGCACAGGGTGTTTTCTTCAGCCCATACAATGCTCTCTTGAGTCTGCACACATGCGACTCTCTATCAAAGGTCTCAAAACCTTCTGGCTATTCAATGTACACTTCTTCCTCAATGATTCAATTGAGGAACACAGTTTTTACATCCATCTGATGAATGCACCATCCCATCGGTGTTGAGAGTTCAAGGATGGATCTTATGGAAGAGTACCTTGCAACAGGTGAAAAGGTCTCATCATAATCTATCCCCTCGATCTGTGAGAAGCCCTAGGCAACAAAATTGGCCTTGTATTTCTCCACACTCCCATCAGTAGCTTTCTTTACTTTGTAGATCCATCTCGAAGCTACCACTGATTTGTCGACCGGTCTTGGGACAATTTCCCATGCACTATTTTTGACAATGGAGTCATACTTATCTACCATAGCATCAACACGAGTGGGGTCCTACACTGCTTCCTGAAAGGAAGATGGTTCAATCACAATACATTTTCTCATGAGAGCCATGTATCCAACAAATCAATCAAGAGACTGTCTCTGTCTGCACTATGAACTAGGGGCTCCTACATTCTTTGCAACATCTAGTCTCAATCTATGAGCTTCTGTGGTGTTCTTTATGCCATTTCTGATGGATGACTCTGCTTGAGTGGTTTCCTCCACTCCATGAACCTCTTCATGTGGCTAATCCACATCTTGAGACTCATCTCTGGGAACCAACAATTCCTCTTATACATGCAAGTCTAGCTCCCTCTCAAGCGACAACCACATGGGTTTCCCCTCATTGAATTTTATATCCCATTGCATAACAATAATCTTACTGTTTGGAAAATACACGCGATAATTATGGGGTCTTTCTATGTACCCCACAAATATCCCAACTTTAGCAGTTGGTTCCATCTTATTCCTGGCATCCTTGGTCACATGCACATAAACAGATGAGCCAAAATTTTTAAAATGAGAAACATCAGGTTTCTTACCAATAAAAGATTCTTCAGGTGTACTCATGCCAAGTACTCTATGAGGACAATGGTTTTGCACATAAACTACAGTATTGGATGCTTCTACCCACAAATGCATTGGTAGGCCCTGATCATGCAACATCACTCGTGTTGCACCCATGATCGTTCTGTTCTTTCTCTCCGCAACCCCAATTTTCTATGGGTTATGAGGTGCTATGAGTTCTCCTCGAATTCCTTCTTTGCTGCAGAAGTCTTTGAATTCGTTAGAGATGTATTCTCCACCATTATCTCTCTTTAGAGCCTTCACTTGCTTCCTCTACTCTTTCTCCACCAATGCTTTAAACTCGCATAACTTTGAGAATGTTTGATCCTTCTTCTGCATGAAGAATATCCAACATTTATGAGAAAATTCATCAACAAACATAACATAATAGCTATGTTTTGTTGTTGAAGCAACCGAGAATGGTCCACACATGTGTGTGTGAATTCTCTCTAGGATCATTGAAGCACGGTTCTCCTTTATATGAAACGTGGAATTTACATACTTCCCCAGGGTGCACCCCTTGCACTGATCTATCTGGGCAAGTGTTCCCCTTGGAAGTCTAGTAGATATTTGTTGCATGATCTTCAAAGCTCCATGATGAAGATGGCCCAATCTCCTTTTCCATAATTCTCCCTCATCCTGACTCACCACTTTTTCTTCTTTGTCGATCATGGAACTGCAGCCATCTACCTCCAGCATGTAGATATTCTTAACTCGAATCCCTATATTCTTGACTCGACCCGTTGCTTTATGTCGCAGGTAGGCTTTTCCACTGCTAAAAACAACATCATAGCCTCTATCCTCCAACATTGCAACTGAGACCAAGTTTTTCTTCAGACCTGGAACATGCGTAACATTTTTCAATTGAAATGGTTTACCTGACTCCCTCTAAAAGATAATGGTACCAATACCAGTTGCATTGTATCGTCCATCGTCGCCCATCTCTATATGCATTTAGAGATCTTTCTCCTCCAAGTCAATGAAAGACTCTTTATCTCCTGTCGTGTGGAAGGAAGTGCCACTATCCAAATACCACATCGATCTCGATGCACTTGAATCCATGCATGTGATCAAAGCGAAGTCAAGTTCAAATTGTAAGACAAGAGCCTCACTAGTTGCAACTCCAGCAACCATCTTGTTCTTCTTCTTCTGTGGACAGTTAGTAGAGAGATGACCATGTTCGTGATAGTAAAAACACTTCACTTTGGAAAAATCCAGCTTCTTCACTTTAGACTCTGATTTTGGATGGAATTTATTCCCTTTCCCTTTCGTTTCCTTGCCATTCAAAGCACAATCCTCTTCATCATCACGCTTTGATGAATATCCATCTCTGGTGCTCCACCTAAACTCCTCTTGCACTAGATCCGACCACACTCATTCCCAATCCGGAAATTTTTCCCTTCCATTGACAGATTCTTGATAACTATGAAAACTCTTAGGAATCCCTAGGAGTGCCAATATCACCAAATCATCAGTAGTGACTATTATTCCCACACTTCCAAGCTCATCCCGACATTGGACAAACTTTGTGAGATATTTTGGAATGGTGTCGCCCTTTTCCATCTTGATCTTCCTAAGTTTATCTTTGAGCGCCAATTTGCTATGGTCTCTATTGTTTTGGAACAGGTCCGTCAAAATCTTCCACATTGCATGTGGTGTGGTTTTCCCATGGAGACTTGAGACAATGTGGTCTCGTACTCCCTCCAATAGAATCCTCCTCACCTTTGCCACTTTCTTTTGCCATGCATCAATATTTCCAGTATTTGTCGCATCTGGCTTAAGAACATCATTGTACCCCACTTGAGAGTAGCCTAAGGGAAGTTCGCACCCTGCCTAGGATGTTCACACCCTACTTCACTATAGGGTGAGGGGATTTCTCACTTCTCCCTTAAGAAGCCTGCGAGAATCACCTTGAATTTCACACCTCTCTTTTGTCTAGGGTGCGAGAATCACTGTTCCTAAAAATGAGCATAGTTTCAGTACTAGGGTTCGCACCTTGATAGAGATGGGACTTGCGAGAATGAAATTATGTCCACACCTCACTTCCGTAGCTCCATGTCTCTGATACCATGTAGAAATTTTGATACACTTAATGTATTCCTACGATTCTCCTGATCTAACAATTATACACCACTGTTAAATATAGAATCGCTTCTACTATTATTCTTCTGGAAAAATTAAACCACGATCACAACCACAATCACAAAGTGAAATATCAATAACACATAACACATAAGTTTTACCGGGAAAGCGTAAAGCTAAAAACCCCACTATCATATATTATGTATATCATGAATCATGAAACAATCTCATACAAAACTCTAATCCAAGAGATCTCAGTAAAATACAATCGTCTCACACTGTCATACACAAATCAACAAATACATGTGCCAATTCCTGTGTCCAGACAACCTGCCTCCTCTGCATAATCTTTGCAATTCGAATTCTCACAACTGAATTACAATTGCCTAGTTTGCACATGCTCATAAGCATATCCACTGCATGTGTGATCAAATCACATCTGATAGCCAAACTGTCCCTTTCACATGTTATCTCAACTGGGTCTCCAATGGATCTGACATGCATGTAGTTAACCGTGGTGAATCTTTAGTTGCGTGTGATTTCACTAATTAACTGAACTCTCACTAGTGCATGTTTAGTTACAACTAGTACAACTGATCTTAACTCACTTAACTACACTTATAATTCTGTTACAAATCCAACTCACTCAGTTATGAATGAAATGATAGATTAATATTTATTGTCCAATTTATTTAAGGGAAAAATAAATTAGACACATGTTTCTTGTTGACTTTTCAACACAAGGTGTGCATTGGAGACGAACTTACTTCAAGTCCAAAATCCTAGAAGGAGAATAACAAGTCGAGACACAACGGTCGGGCTCGTAGGAGAAATATCAAAGGATTCAGCCTTTGACACTTGCATTTTTTCCTGATTCGGGAGAAATTCAAATATTAGGAGGAGCGATAGCATCCGTCAGATCAATTGTGGGAGGATATCTGGACCATCCAATTCCACATCCAAACACCCATAGTAGCATGCGTAGGAGAAAGACAGATCCTAGCTTTCGGATCTGAGTGTGAAGGATCGACAGTCGTCTAATCTAGGTAAAGTTAATGAGCCTTAAATCCTTTGAAAGTGAACAGGAGAGCGGACTTGTGTAGTCCCAAAGTTCCTAAGACAATCAAAACCATCCATTGTTCAGACGGACACCTGGTGGAGGATCCCTCACTCCATATGTTGTACACTCCAGAGGGTAGCAGAGATGAAAGGAGTCAAAAAATCTCGAAGGGAGAAGTGTGGAGCCAATCTAAACCGTCAGATCGAAAGGAAAACTTTCATCATATTAGAATGTCTGAGAGGTAGAGTCCTGAAAGATCTTTGTGGAGCAGGAGAAAACTTCGCGAAGTCGCGAAGGGAGAAAAAATTGAGACCATTAGTTCTTGAAAGGACACATGGCAAAGATCCATGAGCTTTGAAGGAAGAGTCCTTTAGAGGAAAGGCTAGGGCAGAGTGTGTAGAATGACTGAATCCTGAAATCATGAGGTCATCCTAAATTTCGGTAAAGGAGGACACGTGGCAGAAGATATGTTAGTCCAGAGACTTAACATTTCATAGGGTTTTGTGAGAGGTGGTATGGAACTTCTCGAAGCGTCGAAGCCCGAGGTTATTGTGGACCATTGGTCCCAAGGGAAATAAGGGACCATTGATCAAGAGGAACACATGTCACTCGATCTGTAGTTTTGGGTGGTAAGCACTGTGGAAGAATGTGGGTGCAAGAAGGTGAAGAACTCCCGAAGAGCCAGGAGTTGAAGTAGAGTTGGGGTCATTGATCTTGTGGGGGACAGGTGTCACCGTATCTTGTACTTTGGATGGGAAGAACTTTAGAGGAATTGTGGAGTGCTCATGCAAATTCGGTCGAAGCTGAAATTGTCGATAAGATCACATCCATTGGATGCCTGAGGAGTGAGAACCATCAATCATGCCAGTCGTGTTCGTCGTTCGGGGCTTAGAGGAATTGGCAAAAGGAGAATTGAAACACCCAGAGCCAAAGCTCTGAAGCACCCTTTGAGTAGGCACCTGGTCATATCCTACAGTCACATGCAGGTGTCACCAGATAAAAGGGGATACAACCTAAGATTCAAGATTCAAGGTACGCGAAGCTCGAGAAAGTGTCCAGGGGTTTAGGTCATCACAAACCTGCACCAGGTAAATTGAGAAGGCCCAAAATCATCAGCTGTAAAAAAAATTGGCCCATATCTTTGCACAGGGTCCCTTGGGGGATTATGTGATATCACAAAGATCCTCATTCGCGGTTTTGAGCATGGGGGAAGAAATTAGATCCATGTGGATAAGGTTTTGTGGGTCTAGCAGCGGCTCAAAGAGTTAATTCAACTCAAAAATTTGAAGATCCTTGACCGGGAGGTTGTAGAACCCATAGGAGGGAAGGGGCATCCTGCATCATAGTGGAGGACATTGTCAGAAGTGTACCAAGGATCTATATAGCCTTGGACAACAAGCAAGAAGAGTTTCAATCACACATGATTGAAGTGGAAGGTGTGATCAATAACCATGCCTTTACTATTTTAATTGAATCAGGAGATAGTCAAAGTTACATAGATCCTAAGGTGGTGGAGAGATTGAAAATTCCAAGAAGAAACCATGGAAAATATTGGCTGGTGCAACTCGCTACAAGAGAGAAAAGAAAAGTTAATGAGTTGGTTAAATCATGTCCAATGGACATGAATGGGATAAGTACCAAGGAATATTTGAACATCCTACCCTTGGGTTCATATGACTTTCTAATTGGTATGGATTGGTTGAACCAACACCATGTTGTCTTAGACTATCATAACAAGGCATTTAATTTCCTGAATGAGGAAGGGAATCCAAGAATAGTCCAAGGAATTCCCCGGGCAGTTACTATATGAGAGATATTAGAAATGCAGCTGAAGAAGTGTTATAGGAAGGGCTGCCAAATATTTGCAACTCATATGGAGGAAGAACCTAAGGATAAGGTGCCAAATATTGAGGATCATGAAGTCTTGAAGGATTTTGAGGATGTGTTCAAGGAGATACAAGGACTACCCCCAAATAGAGATATTGATTTTTCTATAAACTTGATGCTTGGAGAAGCTCCAGTATCCAAGCCTCCCTACATGATGAGTACACCAGAGCTTAAGGAACTGCAAATGAAGCTTGAAGAAATTCTAAAGAAGGGGTATATATGCCTAAGTGTGTCACCTTGGGGTGCCCTAGTTTTATTTGTAAATAATAATGACAAGACATCGAGACCATGTATTCACTTTAGACAATTGAACAAGGTAACTGTAAAGAACAAGTATCCTTTGCCAAGGATCGATGATCTCTTTGACCAGTTGAAGAATCCAAAAATATTTTCAAAGATTGATATCAGATCTAGTTATCATCAAGTGAGAACTAAATATCAATATATCAACAAGACTACCTTTAGGACAAGGTAAGTTCATTACGAGTTCACATTGGTGCCATTTGGGTTATGAAATGAACCAAATGGTTTTTTGTGTTTAATGAATGGTGTTTTCCGGGAATACCTAGACAAGCTTTTCATCCTCTTTTTGGATGACATTCTTATATAGTTCAAGTCAAAAGAAGAGAATGAACAACACTTGAAGATGGTATTATAAGTGTTAAGAGAGCACCAATTGTATGCCAAATTGAGTAAGTGCTCATTTTATCAGAACCAAATTCACTATTTGGGGCAATATCCTATCGGAAGAAGGGATAGAAGTGGATCCTAAAAAGATTGAAGCTATTAAAGGGTGGACACCATATAATAATGTGGTAGAAGTCATATCCTTCATTGGTCTAGCTAGCTACTACAAAATATTCATTGCACGGTTTTCAAGGATTTATCACCCGATTACTTCCTTGCAAAGGAAAGGGGTGAAGTTTCAATGGACAACAAAATGTGAAAGGAGGTTCTAGAAATTGAAGCACTTGTTAATCAGTGCTCCAATTCTAAGAATTGCAGATCCTAATGAGGCTTTCATGGTTTGCATAGATACATGCAAAGAAGGACTTGGTGGAGTCCTTAGTCAGAATGGTTTTGTGGTATGTTTTGAATCCATAAAATTGAAAGAGAACGAAAGGCTTTATGCCACTCATGACTTGGAGTTGGAATCCATAGTACATTCCTTAAAGAAGTGGAGCCAATACCTCATGGGAAAAATGTTTTAGCTGAGGAAAAACCATAATGGTCTGAAATATCTATTTGATCGGCCAACTCTAAATGCTAGAAAAAGTAGATGGTTAGAGTTTCTCTATGAGTATGAATTTGATATCAAGCACATCAAAGCAAAAGAGAAAAAAGTGGTTGATGCACTTAGCAGGAGAGTGCATCCTAAAGCCATTAGCATGTATTGAACTGATATTAAAGGTATAATTTTTGAGGTTGGAAAAGAAAATTTGTAGTACATGGATATAGTAACAAAATTACATCGAGGTAATTTGTAGCAGAAGGTTGAATACTACAAGATGGGGATCGATGAAATTATTATGTACATAAACATAATTTATGTACCCAATTCTCATGAATTGAGGAATATGATCTTGAAAGAGATGCATAATGTGCCTTATGCTAGACACCCAAGATATCAAAAAAACATTGCAGTTGTCAAGAGCCAATACTATTGGCCAGGCATGAAGAGTGAAATTGTTGAGTACATTGCTAAATGTTTGGAGTGTCAAAAGTTCAAGGATGAGCATAAACACCCATCTGGGTTCCTGCAACCATTTCCCATTCAGAGTGGAAGTGGGAAGTGGTGTCAATGAATTTCATCACCAAATTTCCCATAACAGGCAAGCATCATGATTCTATCATGGTGGTGGTGGACAAGCTTACTAAAGCTGCCAATTTCATTCCAATGAAGATTACTCACAAGGTAACCAATGTTGTTGATATTTATATGAGGGAAGTATCACACTTTCATGGCATACATAATACAATTGTTTCTAACAGAGACCCAAAGTTCACCTCATATTTATGGAAGGGATTATTCAAAGGGTTCAAAACAAATATGAACTTCAATGCAACTTATCATCCTGAGTCTGATGGGAAAATATAAAGGGTGAACCAAGTGATAAAGGATATGCTAAGACTGTACGTGATGGACAAACCATATAAATGGGAAGACTATCTACACTTGGTATAATTTTATTACAATAGTGGGCACCAAGCATCTTTGAAGATGATCCCATTTGAGGCACTTTATGGTAGAAAGTGAAACACACCAATAAGCTAGTACAACCAAGTTGATATAGTAGTGGTTGGGCCAGATTTTCTCAGGGAAATGCAAGAGCATATGTCAAAGATAAAGAAAAATTTAAAGTCTGCTCAAGACAAATAGAAAAGATACGTTGATAAAGGAAAAATTCACAGAGAATTTTCTATTGGTCATCATGTGTTTCTGAAAGTGAAGGACAATAGAAGTTCCTTGAAGTTGGGAAATTGTTTCAAATTGGCATCTTGTTATTGTGGGACATTTGAAATCCTAGAAAGTATTGGGCATGTAGCTTATATGATTTCCTTACCTGCATCTATGACTATTCATAATGTATTATATGTATCATTTCTCAATAAATATATACCTTATGCTCATCATGTTATTGATTGGAATTTGATTCAAGTGGAGCAAGAAGGTTCTTTTTAGGTGCATTCAATGTGCATACTTGACCAAAAGATCAAGAAACTATGGAATTGAGCCATAGAGATAGTAAAGGTACAATGGAACTGGTATAGTCCTAAGGATGCCACTTGGGATCACGAAGAGTCCATGCGAGAAGAATACCCACATCATTTTTAATATTTTTGAAAATATTGTTGTAATATATCAATATGATGCACTGAGGATAGTGCATAAATAATTGGAGGGGATTGTAATACACCAAGTTCGATCCCCTCTTGAATTTTAATTATGTTTATAGGTTGGTGAGCCAAGTGTTTATAATTTGGGAGGCTTATGTGAATATTAGGACAAAGAGCCTAGATCGCTTAAGGCTAGTGAGCCTATTTTTGTATATGTAATTATGCATGTCATTAAAATAAAAAGAACATCACTACGTGTAGACCAATCATGAACAAAGAGTTATGGGGGACCAAGCTCCACTGGGAAGGGAAATGGAAGGGGTTAAGAGGCTAGAAAAAGGAACATACTCGAAGTTATCCTAAGTTCCTTTGGGGAAAGGAACAAACTCCAAGTGGATAGGAACGAGCTCCCAAGAGAGCCATGTGGGAATCTTGGTGCATGCAATTATATGTGGGAAATTCAGTTCATTTGGGGGGGTTCTTTCCATTATTACCATTCTTCCAAGGCATTAAGGGATGATTCTTTCCTTTGACATTGGGAGGCATGCACCATGGAATCCTGCAAGCTATGAAACCTGCAAACCCCGTGAAGTTAACCCATTTTGATCCCGTGAAGCATAAAATGACTACAAAGTGCCTGAGCCATATCACACCCTAGCCATTTTTTTTTTGTTTCCCACACTTTTCTCTAGACTAGTTTGTCTTGCCATCATTACCAAATCCCACACCCAATTTTGTATTTTTTATTACCTGACTGGATTGGCCTGGGAGTGGGACTGAATAAGAAGGTTGTCAGGCATGTGAGAAACACTCTCCAAGTGAGAGAGGTTGTTGGGGAAGTGATTTTCCCAGAGGGAGCCTCACAACAATATGCAGTCCTCTGAGACTTCATGTCTAGCATGTTTCTGAAGCCCTCGAAGGGGAGTGGGGAAGTTGAAGGATTGTCGAGCAGAGAAGGGGCATACTCCCTGGGGTGGGACAAGCATGTGTGGAATGAGGGACTATAAGTTGTGGATGTGAGTCAACTCCTGGGGAAAAAATACTCCCTAGAGACTTTGTAACCACAGCCTAGCCTACGATTCCCTTTACCTTGGGTGGATTTTAGTCCCAACTTGGGGGTGACCCACTGCTGATAGCTTGGAGCAGCCTGGTCTAAGGATGGGAGGTTCGTGGAAGGCATGCATGTAGTTGGTGGTCTTGTTAAATAGATAAGTACTCTTTATATATGCTTAATTACATGTTGTATGTTACACATGTGTTTATTTACTGTACGTTTCCACATAATTCTGTGTATGTTAACATAAAGAAGATGTTTGTTTTTAATTTTATAAGTATGATATTTTCTGCAAATGAAAATGAGTTTTTCTGTAAGGTGGCATGGCCCGACCCTAGGATGGTTGGGAACGCTACAAGTTGGTATCAGAGCTTGAGCATAGCATAATTGTAGTAGCATGCCCCGACATGGGTGGCTGGCGGTGTTACAAAATCCTTCATCATGATCAGAGGAGTTCATGACAATCTCACTAATAAAACCCCCACACTTCGGAAGCTTTGAGCTCAACTTTTCCGATGTTCTATCAGAAGAATTAGAATTAACTCATCTGATTCACATCAGAGGAGTTGAAACCAAATATGGCGATAACACACCAAAACCTTCTCAAGAAAATTTCCACAATACTTTTAGAGGATCTAGCACTAACTTCTCTGATTTGCATTGGAGCACTTCATACCAACTTGTCTGAAGCATATCAAAACACTTTTTATCAAATCCTTTAATTTTCATCCAAGTACTTAACATCAAAACCTTTGATTTCACCTCATGAGCACATTTTTCACTCTTTCCTCCTCAAAATTACACCAAGCTACTCAACATGTCTACCATAATCTTATCATCGTTAGATGATGACCCTCTACCCAGTGAAAATTCAAGTGAATCTTCTGGTATTTCAAAATTCTCAAGATGCACTTAAATCATTATTGTTTATGTCGTGAATTCCTTCACTAGTCCCACCTTTTCTTGCAATTCCAAATATGTCCCTAGGGAAGAACAAAAAAAATAAGGCACTTGGGAGTGAGGCCTCTGGTAGTGGCCAACATACTGAAGGTGAACTAAAAGTGAATGGAGCTACATACGATGACACATATAAACTCCTAGAAAAGGATGGAGAGACACTAAAGTGGGGAGAGGTGTATCATATGTTCAAGAAGTCCAAATTCTCCATTGATGCAAAATATTAGGATGAACTTAAAATATTCAAAAACATCAAACAATTCGGCATATTCATAGTAGCATCCCATCCGACTGTATTCCCCTATGTACAATCCATCACTTGGATCCTAAAAAACATAGATGTGAATGAAATATACATATGAAACAACAACAAAAAGATCACATAGCCTCGTTCAAGCAAGAGTATCTAGAAATATGTTATCACATTGAGAGAGGGACTATGAAGTTGGACAACAAGCTCCTCAATGAATTTGAAAAGACTCCCAAGGATTTGTTTCCTAAATGGTACAAGGATGACAAATAGTTCAAGTAAAGGCCCAAGGGAGGGTACCCCACAAATTCTCTAGGAAGGCCTTATCAATATTTGGTAGCTATGTTATTCCGACTATATGGAGAACGAGATGCATCCCAATTTTCTCTATCATATATGCCTTCAATATAATATTGTGCAGAGGAGGGAGTATCATTAAATTGTGATGATATCTTGTCATAAAATCTAACAATGGCCATCTCTGCAATCAAATGATCCCATCCTAGAACATTCACTAGATTTCACATGTCCTCATACCTATTAGAAATTATGTGTGTAGCCCATCATTACCCGAGGATGGGATGGAAATGGAATCCCTCATACCCAACCATCCATGTATACTACAAAGTGCTATGGAAGCACAAGTATCGGACAAAGTACCAAAATATATGTGAACATTTTTTGGCTCCCTTGTATGAGTTCATATTTTTCACCTC
>ML794960.1:195118-208813 GCA_009831015.1 Picea engelmannii
CCCCCCCCCCCCCTACATGATTGGTAAGGATATGGAGGTCATAAGAAGGATTGGAGACTGGTACCTCATGGAACATGATGCCTACATAATATTATATGGTGCAATGAAGCCCCCTCATCTCTTCCCTCTATTTGTCCATGATAATATTTTGATCTAGGAGGTTGCATATTATACTATAATACATGGGGTGGGGGAAATACTATATAGAGTCAAAAAGGCAATTTGACCACCATTTACACTATATGTTGGGATATACTTATTTGAAAATACCAAGCAATATCAAGAAGAGGTAAACACCTTGTTGTCTTATCACTTTGGATAATAACGGTTCCAAAGGAACAATCCTAATAATGTCGTAAGAGACCACTTCAACAAAATGGGTCTACCCTAGGAATACATGATGGGTATCTGGGAAGAGGAGGAAGTACATCAAAATGTTCAAAATTATGACAATGTAATCTTCCAAATATGCGGCCAACCCAAAGGAATAATTGCAAATGAAGAAAAGGATAGAGAAGAAGCTCAAAAGAAAGAAAAAGAAGAGGTGGTAAAAGAATCATCTCCCACCTCTACCTCAACACACTCAGGATCGACAAGAGAATAAGAGGAAACACCAGCCAAAAAGAAAATAAGGAATAAGGATAAATTATAGAATAAGAATATTGGTGTTTCCAAGATAAAAAAAAATACTGACTCAGAGAAAGACAAATAACAATCCAAGGTAGATGCAAAAGCTACTGCAGAAAGGGAAACAAAACAAAGAGAAGAAGGAACACAAAAAACATTAGAAAGAGAAATTGAACAAGAAACAACCAAAGGAGAAGAAGAAAAAAAGTATCATAAAGATATGGAGAACAGAGGTGATGACACTCACCCAATGGATGCATATCCCCCATAGGTGTCAATTGTAGGCACCAACATGGATACATTATCCAATAGGTTTGGAATGGGACTCTAGACACCTTTTCAACCAAGTGAAGTACTTGACTTGAGAAGATTCACTTATGATATGAAGACTGGAAGGATCATGCAAGAACAGTTTAAGAAAGTACCAACAACTAAAGTAATTCCAATTTCATTTTTCACTCACATTCCTATAATGAGAGATGTAAGGGAAAATCCAATAGCCACTTCTACAAATGGTTTGGCCTTTATGAATTCCAATGAAGACAACATCCAAATGTTATGCCAGTAGAATCAAGAGAAAGAAGAGAAAATCAAAGATATTGAAAGAAAGCTTCGATGGGTAAAAGTTGATGAAGGGAGGATACACAACTTCAAAGAAAGTGCTAAAACATTGATAACAGATCTGGAAGAGGCCCTTATAGATATGTACACACAACTGTAGATATTCGAGGAGAGGATAACTAGAATCAAGGATCAACATATTCAAGTGAAATCAAAGTTGAGGCAGTTCAATATGATCTGGGAAAGGATAGGATACCTCAACCAATGGATCGTAGAAAATACTAACTCACCAATTTAACTTTATCGTCCCTCTAAAATATAAATAAGAACTTATATCCACTCACTATATGTCTTTAAACAAGCTCGGAAAAGAGATGAAAAAAAGACAACTAAGTCAATGGAAATATGTTTGAAATTGCAAAAGGATGGTCAATAACTAATCATAGGATGTTTGATTCCCACACTAGCTGAGCTTGGAAAGACCTTGGTTATGGAAGAATTAGTCGAAAAAATCCAATACATCACCAATCAAAGGAGAGAGATTATTGAGACATCTACTGAAGTAGCCATGGAACTCATAGAACCATACATTGTACAATCAACTAGACTCCACACCATGATCCAAGAGTTCATGGTTAGTTTGTGTAAAGATATGCAAGTCCTAGAAGACAACACAACCATGCATAATGTTGCACTTGAAGAGATACTATACATAAGTATCATCTCATTATATGATCAACTAGAAGTGTGGATACCATATCTCAAAGGCAAGGATCCTTGAATAAGACGAAATAGAAAATTGAATCCTATTTTGTCTTTTCTCAATTGACCTCAATTTGTCTTTAGTGTACACTTGTCACTCAGAAATAGGAATATGAATCATTTTGTAACATCCTTTTCAAGAAGAAAGAAAAGAGTTAATTAACTGTTAATAATAATTGTATAAGAAATAGTATAGACTCATTTTGAGGAGACATTTTTGGATTTTCAAGCAATTTATAGACCTAAGAACTAATTCAAGAACTTATACTTTGTTATTGAATATTGAGAATCCCTTGGGGCCATTTTATTAAGAAGGAACACTTGTGTGTGCATCTGTCTTTGTTGTGAATTATTTTGAGTGGAGAAGTATGTTGTTCACATGGACTCTAAGAATGCTTGTTTTCCTATGGATTAATATTATGCACTCTATTCCATTCTATATTTTTGAGTATTCTCTCATATATCTTTAAGTGATGATATTGTTGAGTTGTTGATGTATGCATTGATATAATTTAGATTTTTCTAGTTAGATATATTTGCATGCACTTGTTTATGGTTATTCTCTTCTATTTTAGATACCTATGTGAAACTTTATGCAGAATTTGGTTTCATTTACAGCTCGTCGATTATTTTAGTATGATCCTAGCTAGAATATATTAAAGTATATTAGAAGTAGATTAGTTTTTTTTCAATACATAGTGTTCATCTACATATTTTCACTGCATATCCAGTCATCATCCATCCTAATCGGTAAACCATACCATAACCGAACAAAACCCCAAAAATAGAAATAGTAGCCGAGCCAAAATCCAGATGGGTCTCTTAATCTGAATGGTGCATAATCTAGTTGGGACCATGTATCATGGATTACCCCTTGTTGTTGTCGGGATAATTCAGACCCGTCAACAGAATTGGTGCTAAAAGGAGGGACATTTTTTATGGATTACATAAAGAACCTACACAACTGAAATCAATCTTTAGTAAATAAACCCAACCCCACTCTGTTCCCTCATATTGGTTCTGAACATGAAATTGCCTACGAAGATTCTAATCCTAGTTTCAAAAGTTCCTCTGGTAGTCGTAAAACACATTCGAAGACTTGGTACTAAGTGCCACAACAAGAGTTCTATGAAACTTGTCGCCTTACATGGGCTTATGTGAATCTTCTTGGTAAGCTACCAACAACCGCTGAAATTCCAATGAGGAAAGAAACTTGTGTATAAAGAACTGAGACTCATCCCAATATTTATGTTGATTCTCTAGACTATCTTATTGAGACCACTTTACAATAAGTTATGGTACCCTTGAACCAATTCATGCAAACCTTTATTGATCCTGACGAAAACCCAGAAGGTGAAAAACTGTAAATCATTTTAGAACAAATTATGGGTGAAAATAAATACCAAAGAGAGATAGTCCCATGATGGATGGCTTAAGTTCCCTTGAATTCAGCTGGACAGTTACATGAAATGCCTAGGAAATAAGACAAAATCCTTCCCAAATTTCATCTAGAAAAATGTGGGTCACCAAAAGATCATTTAAACAATTTCTTCCTAGCTACTCACCTAATAAATGTCTAACATGAATATGTAGTTTGAAGCCTATTTCCTTATACCTTTTCAGGTAGGGTGTCTACTTGGTAGTTCATCCTGCCACCCAGACCTATAATTGCATCCCTACACAAAGAGTTAGGATCCATTAATATGGACAAAAGAGAGAAGGTAAAATATTTCGATCAAAGGTTTCTCAATGTATTGATTAAGTTCTCCATGATACAACTCATGCTTACTCCTTAGCCATCAAATATTATATGGTAGGATTGACTCCTATAGGAATGTTTGTAAAAAGGGAAAATAGGAAAACCTTGGCACTTAATTTTGATGAAGCTGAAATGGTAGAAGAGAGTTATATTATTATGATCTTCACTCACATTCTGAGGAAACTAGATCAACTGGAAATAAAACTTTTTTTTTCACTAAAACAACTGAAAAAGAGTTAAGGGATATCGACAATGTGGTGAAATTAGTTAATAAATTATCGAACAAAGTTGTAGTTCTCAAGAAGAATGATGGTGAAGGATCATCAAATCCTTGAATATTTAACTCATTCTTTAAGAGACAAGATAGTCCACCAAAACCACTCGTTCCCCCTCATATGGCCTTGAACTTAGACAACTTCAGCAATGATAATTTCTACTCTTACCACTAGAAAAATCACCCAAAACGAACTTGCCATGATCCAAATTTATGGAGGAATGAAATGAAAATACATTTTTATAATATTAACATAGATACACAATGAATAATAAAATAGATATAGTAAAAATTGACTTCTATCAAATAAGAAATATGCTGAAATTGTAAAATGCAGACCAAAGCAAGCTTGCTAGAATGGTGGCAGTTTATCTCTGAGAAGAGATGATGACTATGTTAATTCACAAGAAGATGGTTACAATGAGGATCCCAAAGGAATTTTTAGCATAAAAAATAATGAAAAAAACCTAAAAATAAAAAAACCTAACCCTAGGAGATAAAACATAAAAAGCCATGTGGGCCATGTTGGGTTAAGTTGGTACATCAACTTGTTGGTGTCGTAATTTTTGCATACAATCTTCGGTTTAGGCATACTATAGATCGTTGGAAATGTATTGACAAAAAAATTTTATTTAATAGGATCAATTATGCCTTAGGAAATCATTAAGGTTCCTGATAGTGAAAAAAACGTCGTTTAGGCCCTAAAAATGGCCCCAAAAATATATGATCCGAAAAAACTGCTAAAAATAGTAAATTGCCAAAAACTTGTTTTGAGTCAGTTGGAATAGGTGGGTGGCCACTGATATCCACTTGGATCAATACTCCATACTTAGGAAGAAATGGTATCCATTGTGTTGAGTTCCCCCATCGAATGAGGAAACTTATGTTGAAATTGGCCCCAAGTGAGCCACTTTCCCTTGTGCAGCAACTGCCTTGCATTGACAACCCGATAAAGATGAATACTCTAGTGGTGGGTTCCCTTGACCTATGTGTCCATGATATGATCAGTGGATTCCTATTCCATGTAGTTAGGATTGATCTATGTTGGTGTCAACTTCTCTTCTATCTCTGAGGTGTCCAACAATGGTGGAAAATATGGTCCGAGGAGGTCCACATTAAACATTGGGTGCAAGCCAAGGAAGGGGTGAATGTTGAGCTCAAAAGCATTATCACCCAAATCCTTGGTGATGGTGTAAGGTCCATAATGGAGTGGAATTTTTTTTTGATGGGGCTGAGTAAGGCATTCTTTCTGCATGTGCAACCAAAATTTGTCTCCCACGTGAAACTGGTGTGGCACCTGGTGTTGTTTATGGCATTGCTTCTACTTGGCATTGGAATTTTGGATAATATCCTGAACTTTTTGGTGTATGTGATGGATCCACTCAATGAACCAGGTGGATTTTTCGGCCTCAGTGTGACCATAGGATGAGTTTTCTTGGGTAGTCGCAAGGGGTAGTGCAATATCCATGGGACCCAATGGTTGGAATCCCAAACCCACCTGAAAGGGGATGTGGTCGGTTGAGCTATGTAAGGCTCTGTTGTATCTGTGCTAAACATAGGGAATACTCTCATCCCATGTGCAAGGATATTTGGAATTGTACATATGAAGGATATGAATGATCATTTGGTTGACGCCCTTGGTTTGGCCATCTGTCTGGGGGTGGAAGGAAGTGGACTTGGTGAGCTTGGTGTCCAACAGTGACCAGAGGCTTGAACATAATGTACTAAGGAATTCACTTTCCTGGTCTGAGATTATGGTTTTTGGTGTCCCAAAATTGACCCACACTTGTTTGAAGAAGAGGTTGGGAGTGGCCTCCATTGTAATGTTGTTCTTGTAGGAATACAGGATCACCATTTTGGAGAAGCGATAAACAACCACAACAAAACATTCATTTCCCCACTTGGTGGAAGGAAGGCCCGACATATAGTCCACCGAGATGGATTCCCAAGGCCATTCGAGAGTAGGTATAGGGGTGTACATGAATTTATTCTTAATGTATGGTTTGGAAATGGCACAGGTAGTGTAGACCTGATGTACTTGCTAACATTCTGTCGAAGTTTCAGAAAATAGAAATGTTGCTTCAAAACTGCCACTGTCTTCTCTACACCGAAGTGTCTCGCAACCCGACTGTAGTGGGATTCCCAGATATTCTTTTATCACTCACTTGATGGAATGCAATGATGGACCAGATGGCATAACAACCCCTCTTGAAGATGGAAATTAGTGACAAATGTTTTTGTGCCCAGCATATGGTAGGTGGTGGTGAAGTCAAGATATTTTTCATATAGGTGGGGTCATCCAAAGGTCTCATGGCCGCAAGAGTCTGGAACTATGGTGAGTGTCGTGATTGGAGGTTGGTTGAGGCAATCAATGACCTGGTTTGTACTTCCCGTCTTATACTTGATGCTGAGGTGGAACTGTTGCAAGTGTGTGGACCACTTTTGATGGTGATCATTCTATAATTTTCCATGTGCTTGCATGAACTGCAGTGACTTATGATCAATGTGGATGTCTGTCTCCTTTTCGAGAATGTAATTCCTCCACTAGCGATAGGCTTGCACAATGGAGTACATTTATTTTTTGTAAGTAGGGTACGTACTAAATACATATGATAGTGTCTCACTATGATAGGCCATAATGTGGCCTTGCTAAGTGAGAATTGCACCCACAACATAGTTTGGAGCATGTCTTGATTTCAAAGGGTTGTTTCAGGATAGGCAATGAAATCGTTGGGGATGAGCATAAGATGTTCTTCATATCATCGAATGCTTGTTGTTGGGATAGGATGCACATAATTTTTTCCTTACCACCACCCCTGGTTAGTTGGGCGAGGGCCCATGCAATATGGGAGAATCCCAACACAAACCTGCATTAGAAATTAGTAGGGTCTAAGAAGCTTCAAAGCATAGTGAGTGTGGTTGGGTCTTGCTAGTCATGGTTGACTTAGATATTGGATAGATATACATGCACAACATACTCATAAATAATGTGTCCTAGGTATTGGAATCTTTCCATGGCGAAGGAGCATTTTTCCAAGTTGGTATATATCTTGTGCTTCCCCAAAGTGTGAAAAACCTATTGAATATGCTGCAAGTGTTCCTCCCAAGTCTTGTTGTATATGAGGATGTCATCCAGATACACCACTACAAAATAATTGGTGAAATTCCATAAGATATCATCCATCATCCTCATGAAAGCTGTTGGAGCATTTTTCAAACCAAAGGGCATGACCAACCATTCAAAAATACCTTCTTTTGACTTGAAGGAAATCTTCCATACATTTGTCTGCTCTATTGGGACCTAATGGTATTTGTACTTAATATCAATCTTACTAAATTATTTCCCCCCATTGATCTGATCAAGGAGATCGTCAATTTGGTGAATCAAGTATCGGTTCCCGACTGTGGTTTTATTTAGGGCCCGATAATCAATGTAGAGTCATAAGGTCCCATCTTTCTTCTGCACCAACATGATTGGGATTTCACAAGGTGATGTTATTGGTTAGATGTGACCCTTATGGAGCAGTTCTTGGATGTGATGCTTAATATCCTCATTTTCTAATAGAGAGAGGTGATAGAGTGGCCCATTGGGTAAAGATGCACTGGGGGTCATATTGATGGAATGTTTGACCTGACAGTGGAGGGGTACCCTAGTAAGTGATGGGAAGATGTATTTCTATTCTTCCATGAACTTATACACTTTCTTCTACTACATGGAGAGGTCAGTCACGAAGGCCATGGATGTGGCTGCAATATTTCACTCACTTTGAGAGTGAATCATGAAGAAGAAAATCTTCCCGGTAAGAGAGATGACCTTCTGATCCGAAAATGATATTTTAAATGACTGTGGTTGAGTTATTATGGATTCATTTATTAACCATTTAGGAAGATTAATGAAAGAGGAACAAGATATGAGAATATATTATAGCCAAAAAACAATTTACATATCTGAACATGAAGCAATAAGAACAACAAACCATAACAAGAGAAGCGATAACGGAGTTCGACAATCTCGCCTATGTCTCCGGTCCTTTGTCTCAGTGGGTGAGGCTTCTTTATTTCTGTTCAAAATATCAATAAGTACATCATAGTAGTGCCATAAGGCTACAATAAGGATCTCGTATTTTTCTCCCAGATCTCTACAACCCAACAGAAGAAACGACACTCGAAATGGATGATCGAAGCTCCTAGATATGGCCCTACATAAAAATGGCTTTGGCTTGGCTTTCCTTCAGCATAAATTTTCTCTGATTTTCCTCCCATGGCCTCAAGAAGGTCTAGTTTATATAGATCTGGGGTTGGTAATCATATCCCAACTTCCCCCCAAGATCTAGCCTGAAAAAGAGCCCAATATCCCCCAAAAATGGGAAAAAATATCCATTAACATGCATAAAAATCACTTAAAAATCTTACAATATGGTTAGAAAAGCCAATTTCTGCAATAATATAGGGCTTAGCCCCTTTTCTTGGCATGCACCCCATTAAAAAGGTCATATGGCATCCATGTGGCCAAGCGCTAGCCCAAAGGGCTGTGCACTGCCCCCCTTAGCTCGATTCATATGATCACATGGCGATATGGCATAGGACCGCGCCCTCAAACTGTGCCCAACCACTAGGCACCTAGCCTGAGTCTTATGGTGCTTCACCCACGTAACCAAAGACTAGATCCATGTGCTAATTGAAACAGAAATATGAGAAGGTTTTAATTGCGTGGTCACATTGGGAGTCTCGTGTTAGGGATGGGGGCTAGGCCCCGACCCTTTTCCGCCCATAAACAAATCAACAAAAACTTAAATACATTGTCGACCATGGGTTTAACAAGAATCAAGCGTGAGCATCTTAGTGATCCCAAGCTCCCCAAAACATTAGCCCATGAATAGGTCACGGCGTTGATACCAATAGAATTCATAATATTTTACAAAGAAACAAACAACCTACCACAAGGTGCCACATGGTAGTCCAAGTCTGTGCCACGTGGAACCGTTTAATTTGTTAGAAGATGTACTACTTGTCAACACAAGATTGGGCCAAATATTTTTCCTAGTTAGCAACCATACCTGCCACTCATTTTCCCAGTCAACATCCATACCTGCCACGTGTCACCATATAGTAGGGCCACGTGTCACCCTTCTAGTGGTGAAATGCATCACCTCTTGGTTGGTCCATGTTAGTTGTACGAAAACTTCTCCAAACTATGCCTCTGCCATGTGTCATGCTGCTACATCAACATGATGATGTCAGTGTTTGGAAAAACTATCAGAGTTGACCTGTTTGACCTTTTGCTTGTTTGGAAAAACTATCAGAGTCTGATAACTATCGCATACGATGTACATTTGAGGAAGTAAATATATGGTCAGAATCAGCTCGACGAGACAGTCGTAATGGAATCAGTTTCATTCAATTCTAAGAACTTTCATTTTTTAGCCTTTTCTAGACTTGTGAAGCCTCCTGGATCCGATTCTGGATCACCCCTCCCCACTAAGGACCTTTTGGTCCCAAAACGGTTACTGACCAGTCAACAAGCTCGAGATAGGCCATCTAGCTTGTCCTTTGTCTCTGAACTCTGTCTTGTGCACCTATCTCATTAAGATCAACTTTAACACAATCATGACAACTGACTACATATTGTTAGCCATTTGAACCCTGTCACATTTTACTAAAGCCACTATCATCCATGTAGACAGCATTACTAATAATAACATCAAAACGATGAATGAAAATGAGCTTATATACTTGTAATATTTGCACGACATGAGATTATCTTGAAGCAAACTATGATTGATTTTCCATTCAACAATCATTTCCTATTCTTTCTTAAGATCAATTACTTCATTTGATACAATTATT
Organism: Picea engelmannii; assembly: GCA_009831015.1. Lineage (NCBI taxonomy): Eukaryota > Viridiplantae > Streptophyta > Pinopsida > Pinales > Pinaceae > Picea > Picea engelmannii. The sequence continues at coordinate 204,949 of ML794960.1, forward strand.
GTTTTGTTGCTTGCTTGAACTTCCTTATTTAATTGTTCCATTGTTTGAAGTGTTTTATTTTCCTTAACATGATGAGCATGAACTACATAATCCCGACCTGCTTTGGTTAATTGATATTGATTCTTTGTCCTGTAGAAGATTTCCTTACGATAATATAAGTATGGACTACCTAAGACCGTTCCAGATTCTCTTAACAACACTGCACCACATGTTACCTCGTCCACATACTTAGATAAAATTTAAAATTTTAATGTGCATTTCTTTGTTATGTGTATTCGATGATGATTTCTTATCCATTTAAGTGTGTAAGGCTTATGATGTACTTGTTTTTTTAACCCCAATTTCTTAATCAATTATTTTGAGATTAGATTATATTGAGATCCATTGTCGATTAATGTGTCAACCTTAGTGTGACGCATGATAACCCTTGTATGAAACAATTTACTTCTACAATCAATTCCTTCACCAATTTTACCTCTCATACCAACCAATGAGACCTTAGATTCGTCACCTGACTCCGATCCCAAGTTTGTCGATCATGTTGTCGCTGCAACTATTTTCCTCCCTTTCTTTTCATTCAACCACTTTGGCCTCTTCTCAGGATGAAACTGCCAACAACAGTCCTCATCATGCCCCTCTTTCTTGCAATTCTTGAAAGAAGGCCTCTCTTCCTTTCTCGCCACTAAACTTGCCTTTTTTCCTGTCCACTTCCTTTTTTCCTCTTTCCTTGAAGAAGATTCCCCTGATACACTTGCTTTCCCTGCTTCAATATACGTCACTTGAACAGAAACCTCATTAAGGTTAGTTGGTCCAAACATGAATACAGTGTTTCTAATATGTGCAGGTAAACCTCTTATATACTTCATAAGGGTTTCATGTGTATGTAAAGGGATATCTAACATCAAATCCATTTTTCGAAAGCCATCTGTATACTCTTGCACTGTTTGTCCTTTTCCTAGTTTTAAAGATTTCCATTCAATTAATTCTTTTTATTTATAACCCAAAGGATATAATTGTTTCCTAAGTGAAGAAATGAATCTTTTCCACGATGGAAATACATTACCCACTTGTTCTGTTCCATTTTGCAACTTACTTTTCCACCAAATGAGAGTCGCACCTGAAAGTCTCAAATATGCCAACTTGATTTGTGTGGCCTCATCCTTGATTTCTTGCACACTATAGTAAACCTCCATTTGCATGACCCAATTGTCAAGTCTCTCTGCATTAACTTCACCATCATGTATGGGTAACTCAAATTTAACATCAATTTTTAATAATGGCATTTCATTCTTATGTTTATGAATATGTTTCTTTGCATTGGATTTAGAACTTGAACTTGAAGAAGAAAGAGAAAATGAGGTGATGATGGAGGTGGAGGAATCTGAAGAGGATCCTCTCCCTCTTCACTTTTTACCTTTGAATATTCACTTGGATTTGGTTTCTTACATTCCAAGTAGTCATCGTACAAAACTTTTATCATCTCCGACATGGAAAAGAAAGCTTTTCGAAACTTTCTCTCATCCTAAGAAAGTCCCTCTTCCGATGCCATATTCTCAGTGTGAGAAGCTCTCTTTCTCAATCCAATTAATGGGTTCTCTGCAACAAGCTCACCTTCACCATGATGTAGCCTTTCTATGGTTAACATGAAAAACTCAAATCCAAATGTCAATTAGCTCTGATAGCACTTGATCTAAAAATGATATTTTAAATGACTGTGGTTGAGTTATTATGCATGAATTTATTAACCATTTAGGAAGATTAATGAAAGAGGAAGAAGATATGAGAATATATCACAGCTATAAAACAATTTACAAATCTGAACATGAAGCAATAAGAACAACAAAACATAACAAGATAAGTGATAACGGAGTTCAGCAATCTCGCCTACGTCTCCAGGCCTTTGTCTCAATGGGTGAGGCTTCCTTATTTCTGTTCAAAAGCTCAATAAGTACATCACAGTAGTGCCATAATACTACAAGAAGGATTTGGTCTTGTTCTCCCATACCTCAAGAACCCCACAAAAGAAACGACACTCAAAATGGATGACTAGAGATCCCAGAAATGTCTCGCAAAGGTGCGTTCCTCAACAACTTTCTTGCATAAAAATGGATTTGGATTGGTTTTCCTTCAACATAACTATGCTCTGAATTTCCTCCCATGGCCTCAAGAAGGCCTAGTTTATATAGATATGGGTTTGGTAACTATCTCCCAACTTCCCCCCAAGGTCATGCCTTAAAAAGAGCCCAATATCCCCCAAACATGGGAAAAAGTATCCATTAACAGTCATCAAAATTACTTAAAAATCTTACAATATGGTTATAAAACTGACTTTATGCAATAATATAGGGCTTATCCCATTTTTTTGGCAAGCTCCCCCTTAATAAGGTCACATGGCATCCATGTGGCCAAGCGCCAGCCCAAAGGGTTGTGTGCTGGCCCCCTTAGCCTGATTCATATGATCACATGGCGATATGGCATAGGACCATGCTCAGCCACCAAGCACCTAGCCCGAGTCTTATGGTGCTTCACCCACGGAACCGAAGACTGGATCCATGCGCTAATCGAAATAGGACTATGCGAAGGTTTTGTTTGCGTGGTCGCATGGGGATTCTCGCCTCGGGGTTGGGGGCTAGGCCCCAACCCTTTTCCACCCATAAACAAAACAACATGAACTTAAATACATTTTCGACCATGGGTTTAAGATGAACCAAGCGTGGGCATCCTGGTTATCCCAAGCTCCCCAAAACGTTAGCCCATGAATAGGTCACGGGGTCAATACCACTGGAGTTCATAATATTTTTCAAAGAACTAAACATCAAACCACAGGGTGCCACATGGCAGCCCAAGTATGGGCCATGTGGCATCGTTTAATTTGTCGGAGGATGCACCACTTGTTAACACGAGATTGGTCCAAATATTCTACCTAGTTAACAATCGTACCTACCACCCGTCTACCTAGTCAACGTCCGTACCTTCCATGTGTCACCGTACGGTAGGGCCACATGGAACCTATATGAGCATGCTCCATGTCACCTTCTGGTTGGTCCATGTCGATTGTACGAAACCTGATCCCAACTATGCCTCTGCCACTTGTCATGTTGACGTCATCGTTGACTTTTTTACTATTGACCTGTTTGAATTTTTGCCTATTTGGAAAAAAAATCAGAGTGAAATAACTCTTGCATACGATGTCCATTTGAGGAAGTAAATATATCGACAGAATCAACACGACGATCTAGTCACAATGGAATTTGTTTCATTCAATTATGAGAACTTTCATTTTTGAGCCTTTTCTGGACCTGTGAAGCCTCCTGGATCCGATTCTGGATCACCTTCTTGCATCACTTGGCATAGATCAAGGAAATGGCACTAGGTGGGACTACCTCTAATATCATGTACAATTTCTTGTTCAAATAAATAATAACATTGTGAGGCCTAGACTCATATAAAGCATGATGTTTCCATAAATAAGGTTGGATAAAAAGAATATCACAAACTTCAAGGGGACAAACATCACACAATACCTCATCTTTGAATGGTTTGATGTCGTATGACAAGCAACATTATTGGATGACGCAAAGATTGCTTCCTTGGTAGACCCAATCAATGGTGTAGTGTCATGGGTGCAACGTTGTTAGTGGGGCTAGCCACTTAATGACCTCCACTGAGATGAGGCTCTTCTCTCTATCGCTATCAACAATGAAATGTAGCGGAGTGCCTTGATGGAAATATGGCTACAACAGAGATGACGCAGATGATCAAGGCGCAGATGATCAAGGTTGTCATTGATGGCAATCGATTGTTTATGAAGAACAGATGCTGAAACATGCTGCAACACAAATGCAAACACAGACGCTGAAAAACA
>ML794961.1:0-13731 GCA_009831015.1 Picea engelmannii
AAAGTAAATGAACAACTAACTACCCTAAGATAACTTCTACTTCAATTAAATTAAGACTTCTCATTGAACAACTATCTAACCTAAGAGGCAAGTGAACTAGATTCGTAATTCAAACTTCAAAACTATTTCTAATTCATAAAAGGAAATCTATTTAATTGAAAGAAAGAAGGAATAAAAACTAACCTTTAATCTATGATAAGCAATCTACTCTTTAACCTATCAAAGCAGAAGACTATCTATCCTACAACAATAATAAAACTATCTTCTGATGTACGAAAGCAAGAAACTATCTTTAACCTATGAAAAATTAAATATAGTGTTGGTGGTTTTGTGAATGTCTTCAGTGTCTTATGATATCTCGATGGCACTTGACAACAAAAGATAACTCAAGCGGTATAAGCTCAATACTGATTTCAATAGCAAAATGAAAGGTGTGGATTAAACAATCCAATGAGAATTTAGCCATTACAGAAGCAATCGTCAATTACCCAGCATATTCATTTATTAACCATCAACAATATAACAAGAACATAATTGTACTTCTACACTATGTAAGCAAAATCCATACTTAAACTCAATCATTAATTAAGAATTGTAATTGCAATCTAATTCTAGGAAAGAAAATACATAAAGTGAAACTATGCTATATCTATCTTAACATTTCAAAATGCAATAAGGAAATGCTTAAAAACAGAAATTAAAACATGACATATAAAAAGTAAATTAAAAAATACATTAACCAACAACTAGTTAAGCCAATTCTACATAAAAATGGAATAAGCAATCTATAACTAAAAATTGAAACTAATCCTATCCATCCATCAAATCCTTGTTAAATAAGATATGCAATAAAACTCTGTTTTAAATTTAATTCTAAAAGCACGAATAAAACACAATCTAACATCTAATTGCACACAGGGTTAGTCTATGAATTTGCAAATTCGTTCCTAACTACAAGATCAACGCATGCTAACACAATCCTTCATACTAACCTGCAAAAGAGAGTTAAAATGATTAAACTACAACAACAAAGTAATTAACAAAATAATAATGCATGTACATGAAATAAACAGAGACATCTAAGCTATAAAATGCATAAATAACCTAAAGAACAGTTACCATACTACTGTTGGCCCCCCCAGCAAGTCGTGGTCACTTCCTAAAAGCAAACCACGAACTCAACAAGTCAATTTCATCATAAAAACTCAAAAACACAGTTTTATAAAATTCTGGCAATGAAAAATGGAAAAACAAAGTAAAATCGTGTTTGTCCCTATCACATTGGTTCTTCTACTGCTTAACTCCTATCTAACCACCACGATGGTATTTATAATATTTACAGACCAAGTGGTTGAGCACGGGAGGTTCTAACCACTTCTAAATTCGGCAAATTACATTAATGGTGCCCTAACTGCCGAAATAGAGTGAGCCAATAATCACCCTGCTTAACAACTTAAACTCAGTTATCAAGAGTTCAATAGCTAGAGGGGGAAAGCACGAGAAAAACCCATGTTCTTGATTCGCCCATCACTGGGCACCAATACCATAACCGCCAAGTCGCCCTCCGTTTTTGTGTAGGACATGGTGCTGGACGCAGTGCCAGACTGGGTACCAGAACGAGTACTGGAAGGAGTGTCGGACTGAGTTCCGGAAGCAGAATCGTGATGTGTTTTTTCCCTGTAACACCAAAAAATGTGAATTAGATCCTTGGAAGCAAAAAAATGCAATGTATTATACTCAATATCAACATTAAACATGAATCATACATACTTGGTGTAGATCATACTGTTTTAGCAGAAAATTCTACAAAAAGCTTCTCCAAAACATGAAAAACACATATGTACATTTGGAAAAAGTGTCTAATAATTGTCATAAAATTGATCATATCTCGGGCCCAATAGTAGTGAAATAAGTTTTGAAGTAGGGGATTGAGTGTTTTTAAGACTACAACCATACAAACAGATGTCCCTCAAGCAAGCCAAGAAGGATAATAAATTATCACCAAAGTATTATGGCCCTTATAAGGTGTTGCAAAAGATTGGTACTATGTCATACAAATTGGAGTTTCTTGCATCTTCACAAGTACACCCATTTTTCCATGTTTCATGCTTAAATAAGGTTATAGGTGACAATATCCCAGTTCAATCTATATTTCTAGAACTTAACAAGGAAGGAAAAATAATATTGGAGCCTGAAGCCATCACTGACACAAGAATTCACCAGCTGAGGAATAGATCCATTTCAGAGTATCTCATTAAATGGAGGAAACTACCAGTTGAAGATTCCACTTGGGAAGATGAGTCTTTTATACAGAATCATCCAGATTTACTCAAGCATTGCAGACAACACTTGTCTCAAGTGGAGGGGCATGTTAAGCCCTAAATAGTGGCTCATTACCCCTTAATTGGGGCATATTACATTAGTAATTTTATTTTATTTATGTCGGCTTGAGTCCATTAGTTGTAATTGTACCTCCTAGTCTCCTATATATACCAAGGAGACATTTTCATTTGGAATCATCTTATTTTTGGACATTTATGTGGGGTATAAGGAGGTTGCCCCCTCGAAGAGGATTATTATTTGAAATTCTCTCTTTTTCAAGGATTTGAGTACTTATTTTGATGTTTTTCTATGTTATATTGATATTTGGTTCTTAATAGATATGTTTTCAAGATCGAGCAGAAATTTAAGTAGAAGAAGAGAGAGTTTGGATCTGCAAACTCCTCACAACCAAAGCATGGAAAAAGCGGTCCCAACCCACATAGCAAGGGATAAAGCAAATATGGCCACTCTTAGGAAAACCAGTCCAAGTCGCAACACAAGAAGGGCAATGAAAAGATGAATAAGGACAAGATAAAATGGTGTGAATACCGTAAAATCCCTTGGCACAACACTGAAGTATACCGCTCCAAGCAGTCACTCGTGGCCGAGCTGAAGGTTTTCGAGTCCAAGGCCGATTCTGAGTCCAAATAAAATCCAGAAGGAGGGAAGTGAATTATCGATGCTAAGCCTAGTTCCATTGTCTCTATCACCAAAGTCTATCCAAGCGAACCAGGAGAACTAGAGGAAGGGGAATGCCTCTTTCACTCATAGATGCAGGTAAAGGGGGATCCACTTCATTTCATTGTTGATAGTGAGAGTCAGAAGAACCTGATATCAGTAGAGGTCATCAAGCGATTAGACCTTCTGATGACACCGCACCTGCAATGCTACACCATCGACTGACTTCACCAAGGAAGAGATCTCTGTGTCAGCCAACAATGTCGTCTATCATATGAAATCAAGCCTTTCAAAGATGAGGTATTGTGTGATATTTATCCCCTTGAAGTTTGTGATGTTCTTTTAGGACAACCATATTTCTGGAAGCTTCATGCTATGTACGATTCTAGACCCCACAATGTTATTATTACTTTAGGTAGATAATTGTATAGGATACCAGAGGTAGCGTCGCCTACCTCTATTTCTTTAATCTCTGCTAAGCAATGAAATAAGGTCATTTCACAGACCAGGAATTTCATCTTTTTTGTGATCCGTGATCACAGTAATTATAAGGTTGTCGCCACATTCGTGGACTATACACAGAGCCTTTCTTTGCATCAGAATCAAGTGGACAACATTGTGGAAAAGTACAGAGACATCTTCTCAACACCCACTGGGGTACTGATGCACTTCCAAGTCAAGCATCCAATTGATCTAACCCTCGGTTCACCTCTGCCTAATGGACCAGTCTATCGTCACTCATTGATGGAAAATGATGAAATCAAGTGTTATATCCAAGAGCTTCTTCAAAAGGGGCATATTAGAGCCAAATCCTCCCCTTGTAGAAGCCCGATTGTACTGGTGCAGAAGAAGGACGAGACTTGGAAAATCTGCATTGATTACAAAGAATTAAAGAAAATCACAGTCAGGAATTGGTACCCAATTCCTAGGATTTATGACCTTCTTGACCAACTCAAGGGGGAAAAGTTCTTCAACAAGATTTACCTAAAGTCTGGCTACCACCAGGTTCCCATCTAACCAACTAATGTATGGAAGAGAACTTTAGAATCTAAAGAAGGTCTCTTCGAATAGATAGTCATGCCCTTTACCTTAACAAATGAACCAACCACTTTCATGAGGTTGATGGATGATGTATTGATACCCTTCACCAACTCTTTTGTGGTGGTATATTTGGATGACTTTCTCATTTTTAGTAGAACTTGGGAGGAGCACATGCGACATATTCAATAGGTTTTGATCACTCTATGGTAGCACAAGCTATATGCCAACTTGGAAAAATGCTCCGTTGTCATGAATAGGGTCCAATAATTGGGATACATTGTTGATGAGCATGGGGTACATGATGATCTAGCTAAGATCCAAGTCATCGATGACTGGACAAACTTGACCACACTAACTGAGCTTCAGAGCTTCTTGGGACTAGCCAAATTCTACTGATGGTTCTTGTTGGGATTCTCCCATATTGCATGGGCCCTTAGCCAAGTGACCAAGGGTGGTGGAAGGTAAAATTTCATGTGGGGGAGGGAATAACAATGAGAATTTGATGATCTGAAGCATTTCTTGTGGTAAGTTCCAGTACTCTCCTTTCCCAATCTGCAACAACCGTTCGAGATTGATACTGATGCATCTAACTATGCCGTAGGCGTAGTTCTCACTCTACACGGTCATCCGTTGGCATACCATAGTGAGACACTCTCAAATATTGTTAAGAAATACCCCACCTATGATAAGGAAATGTGTTTCATTGTACAAGCTTGTCGTCAATGGAAAAATTACTTTTTGGGAAAGGAGACGATCATCCACACTTATCACAATCCTCTATAGTTCATATAGACATAGGGGAAATTATAGAACGACCGCGATAAAAAGTGGTCCACCTACTTGCAGCAGTTCTATCTCAACATCAAGTATAATACAAAGAGAACAAACTGTGTCGCTGACTGCCTCAGTGGACCTACCATGGATACACTCACCATTTTTCTCCATTCCTGTGGACATGAGACATCTGAGTGGCCTCAACTTTATCAACAAGATCCATACTTTTCCACCACCTATCAGCTCTTGGGTACATGTGCTAATTTCACCAATTTTCACATTCAAGACAGACTCTATTCCATCTGGGCCATCTCTGTGTTCCTGAAATCGAGTGTGAAAAGATGATTTGGGAAGCCCACTACAGTCAGATGGAAGGAGATTTTGGCGTGGAGAAAACTGTTTCCATTCTACAAAAACATTTTTATTGGCCAAAAATTTGATAGGACGTCAACAAGTATATCATATCTTGCATTTCCTATGCCATTTCCAAGCCATCCATCAAGAAGAAAGGCTTATACACCCCTCTTCCTACTCCCAAGAAGCCTTGGGAATCCATCTCGATGGATTACATGTCATCCACCAAGCAAGGAAATGATTGTGTATTTGTGGTCGTTGATCGGTTTTTGAAGATGGCCATCCTCACAGTGTGCAAGAAGAATATTAGATCGACTGATACTACCAATATCTTCTTTGAATGAGTGTGGGTCCATTTTGGGATACCAAAAACCATCATCTCCAACTGGGACATCAGGATCCTCATCACATTTTGGTCGAGTCTCTGGTTACTGTTGGACACCAAGCTCACTAAATTCATTACTTTCCACCCCCAAACAGAAGGCCAAATAGAGGCTAACAATCATATGACTATGCACATCCTGTGCATGTACAACTCTAAGAATCCGTGTACATTGGGATGGCAGTCTCCCCCATGTTCAACATAGTTACAACATGGCTCTCCATAGCTCCACCGATCATAGCCCATTTCAGTTGGGGTTGGATTCCAACCCTTGGGTCCCATTGATGTTGCACTACCTCTTGCAACCACATAGACAAAATATTACCATGTCCAGTATGAGACTAGCAGAGCCACTAGATTTATTGAGAGGATTCAACACATCCACCAACAGGTCCATGAGATTTTACAGAAAGCTAATGCTAAGTACAAGAAACTCCATGATCAACACATGGTGCCGCACTAGTTTCAGGTTGGAGACAAAGTTTGGTTACATTTGCAGAAGGAGCATCTTATAGGATCCCATTAGAAGCTCCTCCCACTTTGCTATGGTACTTACACTATCACCAAGGTTGTGGGTAGCAATGCTTTTGAGATCAACACTCCACCCTTCCTTGGATTTCACTCATTGTTCAATGTGGACCTCCTTCGACCATATTTTCCACCATTATTGGACACCTTAGAGACAGTAGAACAACTGAAACCAACAAAGCTCAACCCTAATTACATGGAATAGGTATCCACTGATCAGATAGTGGACACATAGGTTAAGGGCACTCACCAACAAAAGATCCTGCTTTATCAGGTTGTTAAGTGAGGGCAAATCCTACACCAAGGAAAGAGGCTCGCCTAGGGCCAAATTCAGCAGAAGTTTTCTCACCTAATGGGGGAAATTAATGCAATGGGTACCATTTATTCCTAATGGGGGAGGAATGATCCAGGTGGATATTGGTGGCCACCCACCTATTCCAACTAGCTCCTCATGACATTTTTTAGTTCAACATGTTCTTTTGTACTTATTTGTAATTGTGGGTTCTACACTTTTGGGGATGTCTGAATCCCTACACATCTTGCAGGTGGATATTGGTGGCCTCCCACCTAATCCAACTAGCTTATTTTGTATGTTTTCATGTCAACACATCTTGGTGTACTTCCAGGGCTGTTTTGGGGCCCTAAATAGAGTTTTTTTTTGGCTTGCCACAATCAAACTATAGATGTAGTCAGATTTTGATGGCGTAATGTGTATTTCTCTAAAATACATTTCCAACGGGCTATCACACATTTAAAATGGAGGTCGTATGCAAAAGTTATGACCCTGGGAAGTTGAGGTACCAACTTACCCATAGGGCCCCACATAAATTTTGGCGTTTCATCTTCTAGGGTTAGGTTTTTGGATGTATAGGGATTTATCATTCATGAGTAATATTAAAAATGCCTCTGGAGCCTCATTGTAATCATTGTTCTTAGATAGATGTGCATAGCAGCTGCATCTCTTCCCAGAGATAGATACCACCATTCGCGCAAGTGTTTAAGTTATGCAGTTTTACAGTTTCAACCTATTTCATTTATTCAATAGAAGACATTGTTCACTAGATATCTGTGTTGTTATTCATATATATGTGTTTATTGTATTCATTCTGTTAATCAATTCATTCTGCTCCTAAATCTGGATCACAATAATTCCAACTATATCTCACTTTGTCATTGATGGAAATCATGCAACGAAACACATAGTCCACCAGACAAAGAAATAATTATCCCTCTATCCACAACTATCCCAAGAATAGAGAGAAATATCCCGCCTATTTGCAACTCTCCCCCTTTGACATCAATGGAAAAGGGATTCTCCCCATGAAATTGTGATTCTTAAGAACTTAGTGGAAACTCTAGTCGACTGTCATGTCGGGTTGATCCTCAATTGACCACTTCCAAGGAAATCATCAGAGGAATGTTTAATGATTGTAAAACTGATGATACACAATGATATGAATTCCTCAAACATATGGTCAAATGATTCCACAATCATCCATCAATCCAACCACAATCTATCCCAGTAGTCGACACTGGTCGATAATTATGTCTTTCACGTATCTTCTGCAAATATCTGAAAGAATAATTGCCATTCCTTTGATTTTTATGGTGAGGATGATGAGAGGGAACATATTTTTGCGCTGGATAATCAGAGGAAGTAGGATCAGGGTCAAGTTCACTTACAGGAGTAGAACAACCCCGCATATTAACAATAATTTCATCTATAAAATCATGCTCAAATTATGGCATGTGAGGAACAAAAAGCTGATCAATTTGTTCAACACAATCAACAATAGGTTTCTCTTCTGTCAAACCAATTTGAACTCCACTTGCAACAAATTAAACTCCCCTTGTTGTAGCAAGGCTAGATGTAGGTAGGGAGGCAACAACAACAACATATCCAATACCGATATTAATGAATGGATACCTTTGACAATTGATGATATCATCTAATATTTCAATACTCTTTTAAAACTTCAAGCTTCTATTCAACTTAATGTTTTTTTTCTCTAGTTCGTTTTTTAAGGAAGCGATTTCATATTCTAGCTCTTTACAATTTTCTTCCTTTTTATTTAGATGGATTCTCACCACTTCTTCCATACTTCTTACTTCTTCAAATTGAACCTTTATGTTCATGATAGTATTTTCTATTTCTGCAAGGCTTTCTGACATTTTGGATTTTGAATCACGATCCTCTTCTTCATATTTTTACATTTTCTCCTTTTGTTTCAAATTCTTTTTCATAATCTTATTTATTTGACTTAAGGCACAAATGAGTTCTTCTTCAAGATTCACTTCCCCATCTGTTTTGAAATCTTCCTCTTATTCTGATTCCATCATTTCTATCCCTTTGTCTTCATCAATATTTGTTTCAATTTCTATAAAGAGAGTTTATTCTCTATCACTATAAAAATATGCTTTCATTGCTTTCTTTAGATGAGTCACTAACCCCTTTTAAGTAGAGATTATTTTTTTTCTTATAGGATTTATCCTTCTTTTTATTCTTTTCCTATTTGTGGTTTTTTTTTTTGCTGATGATGTTTTCTCCCTTTCTTTACATTATGGTCTTCTTCATCTACACTACTTTCATCCTTTGTGTTTACTTCAAATTTACTTTTTGTTTACTTCAAATTTATGGAGGGGATTATTTACCACAAAAAACCCATTTTACCAACTCTCTTTCCTTGCATCATTCACCACCCAAAGAAAATGAACCCCCTTCACTGCCATGCAGTCCCTCAGGTTTTCCACCTATTTCTAGGGATATAATGCTTCTGGACAGGAAATATCAATGCTGGAAATTCTCAGGATTCTCTTCTATGGACATGAGTTCTTTATCAATTGCCATTATTATCACGCCCAAAGGAATCCCTCCCTTTCTAAAATAATCAATAATTAATTACATCCAACCAACCATGGTTTCTTTCCTTCATCAATTCGTTTTCCCTTCCACAAGCAAAACCAATAATGAGCAGAAGAGTGAATTAGAGAGGAATGACTCCAAAAATGTTTTTTGAGTAAGAATGAATGGCCAACCCCCAATATAATCAAGAACAGGCTTTAAATATTAAAATATTAACGTTTCCTTCCTCAAAGAAGCTCACATAACCCCCTCTTTCTCTCCAAAATTCCAAAGTGAGTAAAATAAAATTAATTTAAAAATGTAAAGGCTCAACCCCTTAGCTTCTACCCCTCTCTCGTGGAATCATAGCCCCCAATAACTCTTGTTCTTATCTATCTCGCAACCAACAATGTATTTTATTATTAATAATGATAAAAGAATTACATTTCTTAGGCACTCTGTCCCTTTCAATTGTTTAGGCACTCCGACCTTTGATCAAATGAACAAAATACATTATTAATCTGGGGACTCAAAACTGGGGTATTACACCCATATCTACCTTCCAATGGTTAGATTGTTTCCAAAGGAACCTACAATGATTCCAATTGTTAAGAAAACACTTATACTGAGGGGGGGTGAATAAGAATAAGACATTTTTTTTACTTTTTCAAACATTCATCAACCATAATAAAAATCTCACATATTAACTCTATAACACGAAACACAAGATTCAGGTGGAAACCCTTTTGAGAGAAAACCATGAAATTTTATTTATAATTCTTTGTAGGAATCAACATACGATTACAAATATTTTTAGACAAAAACCTACTAGAGACACCAATCCCCATTGATACAAATCCCTACAGGAACCAACCTACTCTTACAAATCTTCGTAGACACCAATCTACTGGAAACACCAATCCCCACCACTAAGCACAAAATTAGCAAAAGACAACATTCTATTTCAGATCTTCGTAGACATCAACATACCAAAGACACCAATCCCCACTACTAAGAACCAACTTATCAAGAGACACCATCTCTTACCTATTTTCATAGACACCAATCCCCACCGCTAAGCACCAACTTAGTAGGAGACACGAATCTCTAAGCTTCACCAACCTTCACCGAGTTTGATTGCTATTTATTCCTTTAGTAGGTTTTATCGCTTTTTCTACCTTTACCAAGTCTACTCACTGCTTCTTCCTTCACCAAGTCTGCTCACTACTTCTGCCTTTACCAGGTCTGAGCAAAATTTGAATTTCCAAATGACAACTTTATGAAAGCTTGTTGTTTTTGGCCTCTTCCCAAGAATGAACTTGTACAACATGAAATGTATCCAATTTTGAAAATATTATTTTGAAACTTTTACCTGAGGTACTTCTATATCTGCAAAATTTCAAGGTCTGAAACATCTGAGAAAATAAGTTATAGAAAAAGTGCCAAGTTGACTTGCTTGAAATTGATTTCAGGAGCATTCAGGAATCCTAACTTCCAAAGAGCATATATCCAAAAGTATATCAACCAAACATCTAATATTTTTACCACATGTACACCAATATATCTCCTCTTTCTCCATAAAATCTCAGGGTCTGAAACATCCCAAAAAATAAGTTATAGCAAGTGCCAAGATGACCTGTTTGAAATTGATTTAAGTAGAATTCTAGAACCCTAACTTCCACAGGGCATATCTCCAAAAGTATAGTGAACCAATATTTGATATTTTTATCACATGTACACCATAGTTTATCACATAGTTTATTAGATACATGTCATAAAAATTTAAAAATTAAAAAAATAATATATTGATGAAAATGGGAATTTTTCTTTCTCATTGGTTTTATATTTTTCATAAACTAAGGTGGATAACATCCCCTTGTCCTTGGTCACTAATGGTTTTGTGTTGGAATTTAGTAGGATTTTTAGAGTGATTGTTACACGTAAAAAATAATCACTTCGATGATGTCTCATTATTGTTAGCATGAGTGTCGCAAGTGTCGCAAAAATCATACTTTCGTCTCGCATGTGTCGCATCGTAGACTAAATCACAAGAACACTTGGGACATCCTATAAGACTCATTAGAAGATGAAAATATATCTTTTGGAAAAAGTTTTTTCCTTGAGGAATTACCATCCTATAAATATTTTTGGAGATTAGTGCTCCCCTTCCCACTTGCAAGGAGTGCTAGCTCTCCTTGCCCTCTTAGCAGGGAGCACTGCAATGCTCTGTGGCCAACTTTGAGGGAGCACCTATCTGTTGAGCAAATCTTGGGTACATATCCCCCTTATCTATAAAGACAACTAAGAAGCATCCGAGTCAATTTGGCTTGAATCCAAGTTCAAGGCTAGATCTAAGGGGAATCCCACAACTGATGGAGTCAAATCCTCAAGTTATCCCAAGAATATCTAACATGGTTGAGCCTCTCAAAGCCTATATAAGGAGGCATTATTATGGTGAAAAAGGGGGAATAATTAGTGAAAAGTATTTTCATTCTGATCATGGATCTTTTGAGAAAGGGGTTGGACAAGGAGGACTTGGTGAGGCTACTGCATCTGCATCTACAGTTTGTAAGAACCTTGTTTTTGTTCTCATTAATATATATATGCTTGGCCTGTTTCCTTCAACTTTGTGTACATTTTCATGGGCTTGTCTCTTTGGATGAATCTAGTTTTAAACTAATATTGGTAGAATAGGAAGTATTCTTTGTCTTCATTGTCTATTGGATTGCAGAACTCATTGAAGGACTTGAAGATCAAGCTCAACTCGGAACGAGAGAGGGAAAACTTCAGAAAAAAGCTACTCATACTTTCTCCTCTTTTCCCTTGACTAGTTTAGCTACATTTAAAGGAATGCCAGTGTTAAAAGTTAACATCTTTCTGTCTTGGTCATAGGGGTCTAAGATCCAAGAGGACATTCACCTGTCCGTAGGGGAATTTTCCTACAACAAAAATTGGCAACCATACTGGGGATCAAAGATTTCAGTCTTGGTTTCCTCCTTGGTCTTGTCTTAATCATTTCTCGTATTTAGATCCTACTCACTGTGTTTTTCCTCTTTTTTACATTTGTTGTTAGTCTTGAAGTCATCTTACACAGGCTGCTGATCAAGCCTTCCTAAGTTTTTGTTTTCTGGGTCGACACTTTTTCATTCTAAGAAAACATCGCCCCTCTTCCCTTATATCTAGAGTGCTGATTTCAAATCAATGCTCCTCTGCAGTGCTCTAGGGAGCGCTGTAGCGCTCTAGTGCTGATATAACAAAAGCGCCGATTTTTCCTTCTGTTGAAAAATTGTGGGATATCTCTGTTGGGTGTGATTTGTTGGTCTTTCCTCCTGCTCAAGAATATTTCTATTAGTATAAAACTTGCAACCATTTTATTTTTAAGAGTTTTTGATTCTTTGTTTGGTTTTGTAAGATATTTCCTTGTTTTGGAATCACTCTTCCTCTTGGATATCTTGACTTGGTTTTTGATACTTTCTTGTTCATATGATTGTTTGAAAGTTGTCGCAAGGAAGTCCAAAGATCTATGTATTGTACCATTTGGTCTTTGATTTATATCTTTCCAAGCAATTTTTCTTGTTTGAGTTTTGGTTTTCTTTTTGAAAAGTTTGAATTTGTTTTGCTTCTTGTTTGATCACTGTGAGAATGTGCTCTTTGTTTATATGATGTTTGCCTCCAATTGTCTAAAACTACAAATAGTGGAATCTAATTGGCATAAGAAGATTCAAATCAAATCAATTAAAGTTCATATTTAAACAAAAAGATATATTTTTATGATTGGATTTTGGATATTAGAATCATTTTCTGAATATTTTAGCATTGAATTGGATTCTCGTTGAGATCAATTGCATGAAGTCTCTACATTTTTGTGTTTGATAGTGAAAGAAAAAAAAAACTTTTCTCCTTCCCATAAATAGAATTTCATTGAAAGGAAATGATTATTTATCATTTTTCTTATGCATTTTATGGAATAGAGTCATAATATCATCAGTTTCACTCTCATTCACCTCTGAGTAAAGAACAACCACAAAAATCGATGCTAATTAAAATTGATCTAGAAACTTTTTATTTTTAGATTCTTCCACCAACATTAGACTAGGATTAGTGCTTTGGATTAGGCTATGAGTAAAACTCGCCAAAGCATTCAAAACAAACATTAGCATCTTGTGATAGGGAGAGAAAATACAATTTTCATATAAGCTTATCTGGGATCCCCCTCTCACACAGTGGTTATGGACAACGTCATGTTCGAGAGAGCCACAAAGATTATCCCTCCATGGTTTAACCATTCATAGTAGTAAGATCGTATATTGGGGGTTATTCTTGAGTTCCAACTGTATTCATTTGGTATCGGTGCTTCATGAATTTTGAATCTGTTTGGGGTCCTATGGAGTTCTACCGATCCACTTTTCCTCAGTTCTCTCGAAGGATTTCAGCCTTGTTATCTTGCCCATACGTTCGGACTGGACTATTGACTGTACCTACCTAGGGGATGACTGTGAGTTGGTGTATTTAGTTGCCATAGTCTTTAGGGTCTTTACACAAGGTGACGGTGAAGGGAAGTCTTCACTGTACCTGGAACAGATTGTGGTCAAACTCACTCGAGCTGCTTGGAGGGTAAATCCATGATTACTGTGTGGAAGCTTGCACCAAGGCATAAGTACGTTAAGTAGGTATCCATCATAACTGTTTTTGTAACACCCTATTTCCCCCATTCTGTAAAAGTAACTATACTGGCCAAGTATTGTGGCAAACTCAGAAATGTGAACGTGTGATGTGAATGGACCTTGTGAAAAAGGTCGATGAATGTAAA
>ML794961.1:37762-57329 GCA_009831015.1 Picea engelmannii
CACTTCTTGGGTTTCCAACCCTGTACCCGTTGACAAAAAACAGGGCACTATTCACGTTTGTACCGACTTTTGCGATCTCAATAACGCATGTCCAAAGGACAACTTCCCAACGCCTTTCATCGATCAGATTATCGACGATTGTGCCGGCCATGAGGCTCTCTCCTTCATGGACGGATTCTCTGGCTATAACCAAATCCAAATCCACCCAGTCGATCAATACAAAACCGCATTCATTACCTCGTGGGGTACTTTTGCGTATCGTTTCATGCCTTTCGACTTAAAAAATGCTGGCGCAACATTCCAGTGGGCCATGACATACATCTTTCATGATCTGGCTGCAATCATCCTCGCCTACTGGGATGACCTCACCGCTCGATCCAAGAAGTGTACCCAACACCTCGATGATTTACGAATCATCTTTCAACGGTGTTGTCAGTACAACATCCGCTTGAACCCTCTCAAGTGTGTGTTCTGCATCACCACAGGGCACCTCCTCGGTTTCATTGTTTCACAAAACGGTATCACCGTGGACCCCCTCAAAGTCCAAGACATCACCGAAATTCCACCTCCTCGGAATTTACGACAACTTCAGAGTCTATAGGGCAAAGCCAATTTTCTTAGACGCTTTGTTCCGGGTTATGCTATCCGCGCACATGGTTTCCTTCGCTTACTGTGTCATGACATCCCTTTACATTGGGACGACTATGCCCAACAGTCGTTTGATGACCTCAAGGTAGCACTTTCCAATACACCTTTGATTAGTGCACCTGACTACAATCGCGACTACATCCTCTATGTATCAGCATCAGCTGTATCAGTAGCCGGCGTCCTCATCCAGCTCGGAGATGACAATCATGAACATGTCATTTACTACGTCCGTAAGAACCTCTCAGGACCACCCCTGAAGTAAAAACATGAAGAGAAAATTTCTCTTGCAGTTGTCCTCGCAGTTCATAAACTGCGCCATTACATTCTGCTTCGCACCACCAAGGTCGTCGCAGATTCCAACCCTATGCAATATTTGCTCAGCCATCGCCAAGTTAACGGAAAATTCGCTCGCTTGATCGTTATCCTTCAGGAGTATGACCTCAAGTTCTCAACACCAAAGAGTAAGAAGGCCCTTGTTCTCGCTGAACTTGTCACGACCCTTCCATATCATGGTCAGGTATGCACGCGCATAGTCACATTTGTCAAATCCATGCTCATATCTTACTTTCTCTTTAGATATTGTTCACTTTGGGTATTTGGTTGTTCTGTGTGCAGGTACTTGGTCATCATCTCTTCACATCATTCCTTCAGGTATATACTCAACACTGGCATATAGTCTTTCCCGCTGTATTGCATTTACATTTCTAGTCACACCCTCTGATATTGGCCTTTAGGATATCCATTCCCGGCTCTGCAGTACTCACACCTCCAGTTGCATCTTCAGTACTGTCACCCGGTAGCATTCTCACCCCCATGAGTTGTCCCATTCATAGCACCTTTTGGCACTTTTGACACTCATTCTGTTCTTTATTACCCTTTAGGGATGGGAGTCCCGGTAGTCTTTCATCATGTTGTGAATTATCCACATACTTCTTCTCCTCATTTTTCTAGCTTCCCATATGGACTCCCAACACATCGCTTTATGGTTATGTTCTTTTTTACCTGCACCTCCGCAGGCTCACGAACCCACCATTTCATCCACCATCAGTTTTCCCAGCTGCGAACCTATCTTCATTTCACCTACCTCATACAGAAACTCACCAATGGGGCCCCCACCCTTTATCAGTTTTCCCAGAAATTTTTGCCCTCCCTGGGGCACTGATTTCACACTGGGGCACCCGTTTCTGTATTTTGTACATCTTTCCCACATTTATTCATTATTTATTGTAGAAATGCCTTTTATTTCCAGTCTTTTCTTTTGTCGTCACTGTTGGCAACCTACTTTCCTTTTGGCCTCACGCAACCCATGTCACCCTTGGTTGGAGCATTACCTCTCATATACCCCCGCTGGCATTGTCTATATCTTTAGAGTACTACCCCGATCACTTACCTATACCCTATGAATTTGTTCACCTTGCCCCGCCTCTGGCACAACTTATCCTCGGTCTTGGCGTCCCCCTAACACTCGATCTTGTCACACGGTTGCGGCCACGCCTTATATCATGCACCCTCCAACCAAGGGCAGTCTGGAGTCTTCCACTTTAGGACTTCATCCATGTATCTCTACCACTTCCTTACCACAATAGATTTCGTGAAGCCCTTTGCTTCTGGGAGTCACGTCCCCCTTTTGTCGACATCAGCACACTTTTCCAGAAGGGCGACAGTATCTTGATTCTCATTTACCATTTAATGAGAGATCTCGGACGACACAGGTGGAAACACCATTGCTCCCTAATGTCGTTGACCCCCATAACATTCGACGCCAACACTTTCTCATGTTGCGGTGGGTCTTACTTTGCGACTATTGCAGTTTTTGTTATCAGTTGCCAGAGACCTATGAACTTGGTAGGGCCACCAATGCCCACATCACCGTCGCTGTTTACTGCCGCGACCATTACCGATGGTTCAGAGTATGTTCCTTTGCAGAATTGTCTTCTGCCTTTATCATTCCGCCCCCAAGGGCACTGCAGTGGTCTACATCAACATTTCCGTCATATTTTTTCAGAGTTACATCATACGAGCATGGGGCATGCCCGCCTCATTTGTACACAGTTGTATATTGTTACGCACCTTGTAGAAGGTCGGGTTCTACAGGTTCCTTTATTCTCCAAAGGATTGCTCTACATGGTCCCACTCTTGCTCTCCCTTACAACACCATTCTCAGTCAAAGAAACATTGATCGATTTCAGCTATACGTTTTGCTCCTAACCTCATCCATCAGGGGGCATCTGTTATCACTGAAATTTCGTCCGCACATGGCGACAAGAACTCCGCATCATCAAAACAGAAAAAAGTCATTCATGGCACAAGATTAATTCCTCAACATTGCAAAAGGGTCAAAAAACTATACAAATGACCAAAAATTTGAAAGGTGCTTTACATCATCTGGGTGCGCGCGCGTATGCGCGTAACAGAAACGTACAAAGCGCATATGTGCACAAGGCGCGACTGTTGGGCGAAAAACCTGCGCGCCTGCTAAACGACGCATTTATTGAAATTGGTCAGCCTCCCAACCACTAATGGATCAGCTCTCAAGCCGATTTGACACCAAATCCGAGCTCAATCCTCATAGTGGGCTGGTCAAAGACCTAATTGAGCCCTAAAGAGCCCCTTTTCACATTCAAAATAGGTTACATAATATCCCAATGATGGGCTATAAAAAGACATGAATAACCACCATTTTCTCAAGGAATTCTATGCATTGTTATGCTGCCAAGATTGTTAAGGACTCATTCTTTAACAAGAACACATAGGCATCATTTCACAAAAGAGCTATCCACCCCTCTCTTGAGTGGATAAGCTTGGAGTTCTTTCACCCACATGTTCATCTTTTTCATTGTAAGGAGAGCAATCAAGTGAGGGCCTCAAGAGCCTTCCATTGGAGAAAGAAGGAACCCAAGTCCCCTTTCTTCTTTGTGCCTTTGGATTTCATCAATAGATCAGCTTATACATTGGTGATATTGGTCCATTTGTACTCATTTTTCATTTGTTTTATATGCTTGTAGTTTTTAGTTGTTTTAGTTTAATTCTTGTTTATTACTTTGTAGTTTCCCTTTCTAACCTTTCCTTTCACAGCTGTCATGCCTAGTAGAGCCCAACTGGGCATGTAAGCACTCTTGATTTGCTCACCTAGTGACGAATTGGGTGCAAATAGTGATGACTATAGAACCCTTGTTCATCCTAATAACATAATAGATCCACATCAAACACCTGGTCGTTCTATATGGAGGACTCCATCATGGTGTGATCTTTATGAGAATTTTGAATATATTCAAGAACCTCTTAATCCTCATGACCCTCTTGCCACTGAGGTAGGAACATCCGGTCAAACTATTGATCATCCCTTCAAACATGTCATCGATCCTTCTGTTACATCAACACAAGTCCATCTCAATGCTGGACTCATCACTTCTACTCATACACAAGGCACTTCAACCGTTAGTCCCACCATTACACCTTTTCACACTACAACCCCTCATGTTCCACAAAATCCTGTTGGAACACCTTTACAATAGAGAATTCAGACCCTTTCCATACATACACAATGAACTTCAAGACCTATTCCTCATAGGGAAAACCATATTTAGCGGGCCTACCCCTTTTGGGGGACAACCACGTTTGTGTGTTCCTTTCAGAGGGAAACCTCCCTTTACTGGTCAAACCCTAGTTGTAAATCAATATATGGCAGGGGGAAACCTTCTTTTGTTAGAAACCCTTCACATTCCTAGGGAGTACCTTCAGGAGGTATGTTTAATCAACCGTACCTTAGGGGGAAATCATACCATAACCCACAAGGAGGAGTATCAAATCCTGTTCCTTCTAAACTATATTTTGGACAACCTTATTCGGGTGTCCCAAATCCCATTTGGGGTCCTCAAGGACAAGAACTTTATCCTCCCCAAGGGTCTAATGTTTATCCTCCCCAAGGGACTAATTTTTTCCCTCCTTAAGGAAAAACTATTTACCCCCCTCAAGGGAAAACTCTTTACTTGCCACAACTGAATCAACCGACTTATACTCCTAAAAATCCGTCGGGTTTCACCCCACTCATGAATGTTCCTCAACAACCATCTAATCCTACCTATCCTAGTCAACAACAACCATATATGGGAGGGCCTACTAGATACAATTATCCACCTCAACCATTTTATGGCCCCACTGGTGTCCTTACGCCACAGTAGTATCACCCTCAGGTTAACCGAAAATTACCCTTCCTTGCCACTTTGGATCTCCCATACTTGTCTCGGTTGACAAATGATCCCATTATGCATTTTCCTTTTTGGCCAATAATTCCTGGTAAGTTACCTTTTGACATCCCCAAGTTTGACAGTAAACCTAGAGAAGACCCAAACAACCATGTGATGACATTGCATTTATGGTGTTCATCAAACTCATTGATGTATAATTATATACATTTACGTCTTTTCCAGCGCACACTCATGGGCTCTGCAGCCAAATGGTACATTGAACTTCATAGTGGTTCTTTTCAAGATTTCAACTCCCTCGCTATGGATTTTCTCACACATTTTCAATTACCCATACGTTACAAAATAGGTACAAAATTTTTAACCTCCCTTCATCAAACGAAGTCCGTGCATATCTCTGATCGCATTCATGAGTGGAGACGACAACGAAGGTTGATTAAAGCGACCATTCCTGACAAGTTATTGGCAGAATGGTTTACTAAATCTATTTTACCCCCAATTTCTCGTGACGTCGCCATGGGTGGTGTAGTCACTGAGGAAGAAGCTATTTCCCGAGCTCAGTACTTAGATTTGGTTTAATACCAATCTAGTACTTTGTATGAGTTGATTCCAAATGATACCCACACTCCTACCGATCCATCCAAACCTTCATCCATGACACATGAAGATGGAGTTATCGGTACCATCAAAACCCAATCCACATCACAATCGACTAGAGTAGTGAATCACTCTATTTCCGCACCTGTTCCCAGATTGACTTCACTCTCCTCTACGTCCCTCCCAACTCAAGTCTCTGAGGTGAACGCAATTCAATCTGCCTCTTCACAACAATTCGGGGGTAAAAAGAAAACAAAAAACAAACCCAAAAAGAATAATAATAATAATGACCATCCCAAAACACAAACTCCACCACCTACTCCTGAAAAGAAACCATAACGAAAATCAAAATTCCCATTTTTTATTTGTGGTGAAGATCATATCACCCGAGACTATCCACATCATGACGGATTTGAAAAAATTTTCAAAGGGAATTCCCAACCCACCGTGTTAATACAACCTTTTCCTCAACAACAATCCATGGTTGCTCAAGCACTTGCCCCTCCCACAGGGGGCAGTTATAGCCATCCTCCTAGTGATGAAGCCTTGATGAGTGCTCATATTTATATGTTCAATGGGATTGATTTGACCACTCGCAAAACCAGATATGACACACCGGCTAAACCTTATAAAGAAAAAGTCACTAACGGTGCTCCATCGAATCCATCTCCTGTCTCCATTAGTCCTCCATATGGATCACTTAAGATAGAGAAACCTACTTTTGACTCTATTTTATTCCCTCCCAAGAGAACTATACGCAAGTCAACTTGTAATCCTAGTTCATGTGCCGCCCAAAACTACAACATTATTGAAGATTTAGCTCAAGCATTGTGTGCTATGTCTGCTCTTGAAGTTCTACAACATTTCCCAAGTCAACGTAGAATGCTCTTGGATGCCATTGATCCCGAGTCATCAAATAATATCATGTTTAACCTTGTTAACTTCAAGTCACGACTGTCTCACCAGCTTTCTTTTCAAATTGATGTTGTTGTTCATAACCAACACATTCACTGCACCATCTTGGATGAGGGAGATTCCACTTGTTTCATGTCGTTAGCTTGTTATAAATTATTAAAATCACCTTCACTTAACCAATCCCCTACAATGTTATGAGCATTCGATGGGGGAGGTTTTCATCCTCACGAAATCTTGCAGTCCTTATCCATTCAGTTGGGAGGTAAGACCATCTCTATCGATGTAGAGGTAGTCGATGCTCCCATTGATTACAAATTGTTATTAGGAAGAAGTTGGTTTTATGCCATGACTTTCATCTCTTCATCGGTGTTTCGATGTGTACAATTCCCTCATCAAGGAAAAATTGCCACTATTGACTAGTTAGATTACTGTACACCTGATGCTCACACTCCCGCCACCAACAATATTCCTTTCTTGGGAGATAGTAGGATCACTTATGAAAATTTTGGTGTAGGTATTTTAAAATATTCTTCCCTTATGGGTACTTTCTTTGCACCACTTCCTCCCACCACACAACATATTGCCACAATCAATCTGATCCTTGGATTGTGCCTAGTCTATTAGAATTAGATGCACTGGGTGATGCTATGCCACTTATTCCATTTGAGGATTCTTACGATTCTATCCTATCTATCTCTCCCTCCTTAGTTGACCAACATCTATTGGCATCCAACACTTATTCGTTTCCATCTTGGTTGAATTCCTTGTCTTCTGCTTTTGACTACATTTCCAAGATTTTTCCATCAGATGAATCCATTATGGAAATGCTTATTATTGACGAGGTACCTTGGGATGAAAACCATCATCAATCATCTTTTCTTCCACATCTAGAAGAAATTCAAGAAGATATACACTCCATCTTCCCCCTCGATGTTGTTGATTCTCCACAATCGCATATACTTACACGGGATACTACTTCTAAGGGGAATTTAGGCAACATCTCTTCTACGATCACTATCGATATCTCGATCAAAGAAGGGATTGTGGAAAATTTTCATCTCAGTGCTAATTGTTCTCTTGAGAAAGTGGCTTCTTACACCACTTTATTTAAATAATTCCGTGATGTATTCGCTTGGAGATACGAGGAAATGCCCAGGATCGATCCCTCAATCATTGTGCATGAAATAAAAGCCTACCTAGGCATTAAACCTGTGCAACAAAAATGTCACTTGATTCATCCTAAGAAAACTATGTCCATAAAGGAAAAAGTTGAAAAAATGTTAAATCTAGCTTTATCTATGTTGTCCCCTTGACGAAATGGGTCTCTAACATTGTCCCAGTTGCTAAAAAACAAGGAACCATTTGTGTCTGCGTCGATTATAGGGATCTCAATAAGGATTGTCCCAAAGACAATTACCCCACACCCTTCATTGACCAAATCATTGATAATTTCACTGGTAGAATTATTTTCTCTTTCATGGATGGATTTTCAGGATATAACCAGATTGACATTCTACCCGCCGATCAACATAACAAATCCGTCATCTACATGTGGGGAACATTTTCCTATCGAAAATTACCTTTTGGTCTAAAAAATAGTGGTTCCACTTTCCAATAGGCCATGTTGTATGCTTTCCATAATATCAAACATATTGCAGAGCCTTACCTCAATGATTTACCTACCCACTCATCTAGTCGATCAGACCATATTGGTCATCTACGAGCCATTTTTCTTCGATGTCGGTTCTATTGTATTCGTTTGAACCCACACAAATGCATCTTCACTATCGAATCAGGTCGACTCCTCAATTTCGTTGTCTCCAAAGATGGGATTAGGGTGGATCCCTTAAATATTAAAGCTATTATTTCTTTACCTCCTCCCAACAATCTAACCAAACTACAAAGTTTGCAAGGAAAAACAAACTTTCTTCGCCACTTTATATGTAATTACTCTGAGATTACTAAAGGATTTATGCGATTGTTGCAGAAAGACACTCCTTTCATCTGGGATGACATCGCTCAATGATCTTTCGATGCTCTTAAGCATGCATTGACCCATACACCTCTTTTTCATCCTCCGAATTATTCATGAGACTATATCCTTTATTTGGCAGCCTCTACTTCCACTATCGCTATGGTGTTAGTTCAAGAGGACCCTAACAATGAGGAACATGTGATCTACTATCTGAGTAAGAGTTTATCCGATCCTAATATCCGATATTCATATGTTGAAAAGTTGGCTCTGACAGTCGTCATTTCCGTCCAAAGATTTCACCATTACATCCTGTTACGCACTACCACGGTCATTGTGGAATTGAACCCAATGCATCATATTCTGACATGTCAAGTCCTTGGGGGTAAATATTCTAAATGGATCATTATTCTTCAAGAATTCAATCTCGAGTTTACCAAATCAAAAGCTAAAAGGTCTTTGGTTTTTTCGAAACTTATATGCGATCTTCCCCATGTTAATGAAGACACTGAGCCCATTTATTCTCTCCCCGATGAATCTTTGTTCCTCATTAACACTCCTGACCCTTGGATGGAGATATTATTCTTTATCTTCAAACCCAATGTTTTCATCTCAATATCTCCCATGAAGAATGTCGTTGTATTCATCACCATTCTAAACGCTACCTTATCATCGATGACACTTTGTATTGCTGTGGTATTGACACTATATTACGCCTTTGTTTAACTCATGACGAGGCTGAATGTGTTCTAAATGACTGTCACCTTGGAGCCTGTGGTGATCACCTTTCTAGGATGGCTACAACTCAAAAAATCTTACTTGCCGATTACTTTTGGCCCTCCATCTTCAAAGATTGTATTGATGTTGTCAAAAGATGCCCACCTTGCCAAGTTTTTCAAAAAAGGCACACACCCACCCCGCTTCGCTACATCCTATTGTCGCCATCGACCCCTTTTCCAAATTGGGCATTGATTTTATGCAATGTAAGCCTACCTCAACTGGAGGGAACAATTATATCATCGTTTCTGTTGTTTATTTCACAAAATGGGCTGAGGCTATGCCTAATTTTCTTAATGATGGTCGTACTGCAACTCTCTTCATATTCAACCACATCATCACTCGCTTTGGTGTTCCACAAGCCATTGCCATTGGTCACGATTCATATTTTCAAACCATATGATGAGTGAGTTACATGCCAAGTTGGGTTTTCTCCATGGGAACTCCTCCCCCTACTATCCTCAAGCAAACAAACAAATTGAAGCTATCAAAAAAGTCCTTAAAACCATGATCCAATGCATGGTGTGGGAAAACAAAACTTCTTGGAATTTGAAACTCTTCTCCGCCCTCTGGGCTTACCGCACCTCAGTGAAAATTGCAATTGGATTCACTCCTTTCTAGTTGGTATATGGTGTTGAAGCAGTATTACAAATTGAGTGCGAAATTCCTTCATTGAAACTCAAAGTAGAACCCCTGCCTCACACCTCTGTTGAAGAGGAACGTTTCCTATATTTGACTAGGTTGGACGAAACACGTCACAATGCTTCTCTCGTCAATTGGACGTATCAAAAATTAATAAAGAATCAATATGACAAATCCGTCCACCCTCGTACCTTCATAGAAGAAGACCTAGTCCTCGTTTATGACCAGGATCATGATAAGTTAGGGACAAGAAAGTTAGAACCTATGTGGCATGGAACCTACATCGTAAAACATGCATTAAATAGAGGTGCCTACCAACTAGTTTATTACGACAAAATCTCTCTTTGTGAACCTTGGAATGGGATTTACCTTAAGAAGTACTATGCATAAAACATCTAGCATGTGTGCTTTGTACACTATTGTGTTATAGTTTTGTTTTGGTGTGTGTTTTTTCTCTTGCATGTATGAGTTTTGTTTTATCCGCTTACACTTTGTCTTGTGATTGTGTTCGTAGATGACATCTCCCTTTCCTATCTTTGTCGGATTTGCAGATGGCGCTAGTCGACACACCCAAAAAATTACTTCTATAGCTTGGGTCATTTACCACTCTGATGAGTTGGTGAGTTCATGAGACATTTACCTAGGATCAACAACCAATAACATGGAATAATATCACGATCATTGGAATTTTAACCAAAGCCTCGTCCCTAGGTATATATCGTATAATCATTAACCTAGAATCTCAACTCGTGGTTTTTCAGCTTAATCGAGTCTACACCATTCACAATCCGATCCTATTGCATCTCCACCTACGAGTTCGTCGTCTTGAAAGACTGTTTGAATTTACACAATACAAACACATACCAAGAGAACTCAACACAACTTCAGATTCTCTAGCAAATTATATTTTGGATTGGTATCTTGCACATAGATGAATTTTTTATAAATAAACTAGATCACATGTACATTAAAAACATCACACAAGATAATTTGTAACATCATTGGCACCAAAAAACTCATATACATACACACACACACACACACACACACACACATATATATATATAGATATATATATACATATATATGCGCACACACACACACACACACACACACAGACACACACACACATAAACTGCGTGATAGCAAAAGTTTATTTACATCAAAAAGTACATAGAAGGGCAAAATCTGGACCCTCATGCCCATGATATCATCATGAAAAAAATACAAAAAACATATAGAGGATCCTAGTCCTCCTGCACCACATTGTTCTCTAAGAATCACACCACTGCACGAGTGACTCATCGAAGCAAGTGGTTCAGACTCTCAGGAACTCCCACTTTATGCCTTTGGAAATGTAGGGGTACATCTTGCCTCCTAAGAGGTGGGACACCCATCGTGAGACCAAAAATGTTCCTCTCGACCTCCCAGAGACCTACCACCGCCACCTCGTTCTCTGAGGCTATCTGCACATCCCTAGGACACCCCAATGCCAGTATCTCCGCTGGACGTGATGCACCTCTGTTTGCATGATGAAACAATGCATCTTTTAAAAACCCCTCTGTGTACACATAAAAATAATATAAATTAAAAAAAAAAAACACATGACAATGTTTTGGTTTCGTACCTGAGGCATCCCAGTCTATACCCTCTAGAAGTACTAAGTCCAAGCTACCTGAGAAATCTACTCCGACTTATGGAAAATCCTTGATGACGATCAACTATCGTCTCAAACAAGCAAAGAAATCGGTCACGAACTTAAATTCCGAGTCAGTTCCCAACCTTGGAGACAAAATACTCCACCTTTCCATACGTGGTTAAGCCACCGGTCGTTCCATCAACGCAATCTGCGACTGCATCTGAAGAATTCTCTCTAGAAAGAATGAAACCAAAAAGGAACCATACCCAAATTGTTTCTATTTCCCAGTCCTGCATTTTGTAATTTGATCCTTCACATTGCGAAGGAAACCTGCACTCCAGTTGCATAACCACGTTTACACACATTGTAGAGCATAATCCATTTGCGATTTTGAGGCCAAATGTGTACTGGTGCTACCTGTTGATACTGAGAGGGGGGTGAATCAGTATCAAGTACAATTTAAAAACAAATTCAAATTATACTTCAACCAGATTATATATCGATTATATCCAATGAGCAATGAAAAGTATTAGAAGATTTACACCAATACACAACAATACACCATGCACAATATATGAGAAATAACCAATAGTTATTAATCAAGGGAAGTAATGAAATCCAAAGGTAGCTACAACTTCTAAATATAAAGGGATTCATAAACCTCAAAAAGGAAGATACAATCCTCCAATATTAATAGAGGGTTGACCTCTCCATCCTTTCCCCTTCCTTCCACCAAAAAATGAGTTATAGAGAAAAAGGTAGACCTTATTCAATTCTGGTTTATTCAGGAGAGCGAACTTGTACAGAATTTCCCACACTCAATATTTAACATTAGATTTTGAAATTTCCACAAAGGAAACTATTGCCCGTACTCTTTCCAATGAAATTGGTCTCACTTCATTTGGATTCTCTATGAATAAGTTATGACTATTTTACCCAGAACAATTGTTTATGACTAGCTTCAGGACTAGTCAAAAACCCTATCTTCCATAGAGTGTATCTCCAAAATTATAGAAAATAAAGAGATGAAATTTTTACCACAAGTACATAGATAGGTCTTCTGAATACCATACCGATTTCACCATCTAAATCATTCTATAAAAAACTTTATAGATAAAATGGTAAGATGACCTGTAGATAACATACCTTAGAACACATCACCAAACAACTTCATCCTCCCTTGAAATTTGGCCTTCTTTACTTCATATTTCCTCTGAAATTCGAATTAAACTTGTGTGTGTTGAAAAATGAATGTTTAATGAGATGTATTTATACCCTTTGTGTCACTTTCTTTTAACATTAGGGCCGAACTGACACTTTCTTATTTTGTAATTCTTTTCTTTAATTATCTTCAAGGCCGACTTGTACTTCCTTCTTCAATTCACTTTGTCATCTTCAAAAATTTATTTCTCCTCAACCATGAGGATCCACGTGACGTACCACCTACCATCGGAAAGAACCTAATGTATACTATCCATCCATGGGTGTTGTATTTGCATGTGCACTGTCCTTCATGTCCAAATACCTTCATCAATCTTGCGTTCCAAAACCAATGACTAGGGTTGACATCAATGACAACAACCAATGTTACAACAATCTCCCCCTTTGTCATTGATGGCAACACTCATGCTCCCCTTGTCATCATGATCACAATTTATCACCCCCTTTTACATCAATGTCAAAGGGTGGGGTTGCTCCCCCTGAGTTCAATGACATAAGGTGACCTTCTTCTTTGGGGTTGCTCCCCATGAACATGTGGCACTCAATAATACTTCATCCTTATTTTTGGTATTTGGGACTTTTTATTCCTTTGAATCCTTTTGTGTGGATTATGTATTCTCTCTCTTCTTCATGTCTAGGATGTATATGTTGTTCGGTCTTCTTGTTGCAGTTGCAACCAGTATTCCTGAGTTATTTTCTCTGATTTTACATTTTCGGGAATCAAACATAAGAGTGTATCCTTGATCACATATTTTGCTGACACTGAGGAGATTATGCTTTAGATATTCAACCAATAGGAATTTTCCTTCTTTTACATTTTCACTTCCAAGATTTAGAGTTCCTTTTACAAGTATTTTGGTATATGAGTCATCTCCAAATGCAACATTTCCAGCCTTTTTCTTCAAACTGAAAAATTTGCTTTGATCTTCAGTCATATGAGATGAGAACCCACTATCTATGAACCATTCATATTCTTCTTTTCATTCTTTAGTGACCAATGTTATTCGACAGTTTCATTGTGTGTAATTTATTTCCTTTTCGATTTTGTAGTTGGTATAGGGAAATTTGGCATACAATTATCTTCCTTCATCTCTCTGCAATCTCGTGCTTTGTGATCAATATTATTGCACTTCTAACATACAATATTTTGAACCATTAATGGTTCAAATGGATTATAATTTCTGTTGACAAGTCTACGAACATTTCCATATCTATTATTTTCACCATTCATGTAGCTTTCGTATTTATTCCTTTCATTGATTCTACAATTGATTGCCTTGTGTTCAAAATTTCCACAAGTATAACAATGTCCAAGAAAGAAATTTTGATACATGGGAGTAAGTGATCTTATTTGT
Source organism: Picea engelmannii (assembly GCA_009831015.1). NCBI lineage: Eukaryota > Viridiplantae > Streptophyta > Pinopsida > Pinales > Pinaceae > Picea > Picea engelmannii. The sequence goes on from ML794961.1 coordinate 51,734, forward strand.
GGTGTAGTCCATATGGGTTCACGATTTATTCTTCTGTAGTTTCCTTCATAATGATTTCTTTCATACCTGATGGGAGAGGATCTTCTTGATGTCTCACTCCTTCTGAATTTTTTCTCTGGAGTGTTGGTTTCATCCTTTTCATCTTCCTTCTTTTTTTGTTGTCTTCAAACTATCATTGTATCCTAGTCCTGTCTTTTCTTTTTGAGATCTTTGACTTCTAAGGATCTCATCTAATTTTTCCGTTCTTTTTTCAAGCTTCTTAAACTTTTCTATTGTCAATAATATCTCCCCTTTTGTGTGATCCAATTATTCTTTCAATTTCTTATAATCTTCTAATTGTTCCTTCAAGCTATCAATGGTATTTTCAAGATTGTAATTCTCTTCTTCACAATTACTCAATTAACCTTTTGGTATTATGTTTGTGTTTCTAATCTTGCCACTTTCAATTTCAACATGATTCAACTTTTCAAGATTCTCATCTTCTTGTTCACTCTCTACATTGTCTTTGTATCCCCAAAAGGAATCAAGGTTGGTTTCTTCATCTGAATCTTCTTCAGAAATGATTTCTTCTTCTTTAGAACTCTTGTGATCATCATCCTGGGTTTCTTGGGTTATGAAGAGGACGTCTCCTCCATCATTATCTTCTTCATCACTCTCATCTGAGGAGATTTAATCATCCTTGGAGTAGAAGCTCTTTTTATTGTTGCGAATTCTCTTTTTATAGTAGCAGTTTTCAAAAATATGTCCTATTCTACCACAATTAAAGCATTTGAGAGAAGTCTTACCTTTGTATCTTCCAGTTCCCTTCTGGAACCTTCTTACAAAATTTTCTATTTGTTCATCAAGGTCATTATCCTTATCTTTTATCTTATTTATGTATTTAAAGGCTGCTTCATTGTTTAGCTGGTCACTTTCTGTACCTGTTCTCATTTCATATGCTATAAGAGACCCGTGTAATTCATCCATTGTCATTTTGGTCAAGTCCCTAGTTTCTTCAATGGCAGAGACCTTAGCATTATACTTCAAGAGAAGTGATATCAACACTTTTTGTGCAACCAAGGATTCATTGAGCTATTCACCTAATCCTCTGATAGAATTAACAACTTCATCAACTCTAAGAAAATAGGTTGCAATATCTTCCTTTTCATCCATCTTCAAATTTTCAAATTTTGCTCTATGTCGTTGAAGCTTGACCTGCTTAACTTTTGGATCACCTTCATAGATACTCTTGAGTTTGTCCCATACCTCTTTAGTAGTGCTGCATCCCATCACTTTGCTAGCAATGGTTGGTTTCAATGCTCCTAGAATAACATGTCTGGATTTTGAATTACAACTCATAAGCTTCTTCTCATTTGGATCGGTTGGAGCATTATTTGGGATTACATATCCATTTACAACTGAGTACCAAATGTCTATTCCCAAAGATATTAGGTAAGTTTTCACTCTATCACTCTAATATGCATAATTTATTCCATCAAATCTTTGAATCCCATTTGAAATGTGCTCATGGTCATACATATCTACTCAGGATTTTACTTCCAGTGGTTAAACTATTCTGAAGGCAACCTACTTTGATACCAATTGTTGATACTGAGAGGGGGGTGAATCAGTATCAAGTAATTTTTTTTTTTTTTCAACTTATAATTAAACCGTATTAGACATTCAATTATATCCAATGAGAAATGAACAATAGTAGAAGAGTTACACCAATACACCACAATACACCATGCACAATATATGAGAAATAACCAATAGTTATTGTTCAATGGAAGTAATGACTTCCAAAGGTAGCGACAACTTCCAAATACAAAGGGAGGGATAACCCTCGAAAAGGAATATACAATCCTCCAATATTAATATAGGGTTGACCTCTCCATCCTTGTCCCTTCCTTCCACCCAAAAATGATTTATAGAGAAAATGGTAGACCTTATTCAAATCTTCTTTATTCAAGAGAGTGAACTTGTACAGAATGTCCTGCGCTCAATATTTAACATCAGATTTTGAAATTATTACATAGGAAACTACAGCCTGTACTATTTCCAATTCAATTGGTCACACTTCATTTGGATTCACTATACATAAGTTATGCCTATTTTACCCAGAACACCTGTTTATGACTAGCTTCAGGACTAGTAAAAAACCCTATCTTCCACAGAGTGTATCTACAAAATTATAGTGAATAAAGAGATGATATTTTTACCAGGGGTACATAGATAGGTCATCTCAATACCATACCAATTTCACCATATGAATCATTCTATAAACAAAGTTATAGAGAAAATTGTAAGATGACCTGTAAATAACATACCTTAGCACACATCACCAAAAGAATTCATCCTCCCTTGAAATCCAACCTTCTTTACTTCATATTTCCTCTGAAATTTGACTTAAACTTGTGTGTGTTGAAAAATGAATATTTAATGCGATGTATTTATACCCTTTGTGTCACCTCCTTTTAACATTAGGGACGACTTGACACTTTCTTATTTTGTAATTCTTTTCTTTAATTATATTCAGGGCCGACCTATACTTCCTTCTTCAATTCACTTTGTCATCTTCAAAAATTCATTTCTCCTCAACCATGAGGATACATGTGACATTCCACCTACCACCGAAAACAACATGATGTATAATATCCACCCATGGTTGTTGCATCTACACGTGCACTGTCCTTCATGTCCAAATACCTTCATCAATCTTGCGGTCCAAAACCAATGACTAGGGTTGACATCAATGACAACAACCAATATTCCAACAATATCCCCCTTTTTCATTGATGGCAACACTCATCATCCCCCTGTCATCATGATCCCAATTTATCTCCCCCTTTGACATCAATGTCAAAGGGTGGGGTTTCTCCCCTTGATTTCAATGGCATAAGGTGACCTTCTTCTTTGGGGTTGCTCCCCCTGAACATGTGGTACTCAATAATAATTCAACCTTATTTTTTGTCTTTGGGAATTTTTATTCCTTTGAATCCTTTTATGTGGATTTTTTCTTCTCTCTCTTCTTCATGTCTAGGATGCATATGTTGTTCGGTCTTCTTGTTGCAGTTGCAACCAATATTCCTGAGTTATTTTCTTTGATTTTACATTTTCGAGAATCAAACATAAGAGTGTATCCTTGATCAAATATTTTGTTGACATTGAGGAGATTATGCTTTATATATTCAACCAATAGGAATTTTCTTGCTTTTACATTTTCACTTCCAAGATTTAGAGTTCCTTTTCCAAGTATTTTGGTAGATGAGTCATCTCCAAATGCAACATTTCCACCCTTTTTCTTCAAATTGAAAAATTTACTTTGATCTTTAGTCATATGAGATGAGAAACCATTGTGTATGAACCATTCATATTCTTCTTTTCATTCTTTAGTGACCAATGCTATTCAACAATTTTCATTGTGTGGATTTTCTTTCCTTTTCCATGTTGTAGTTGGTATATGGACATTTGGCATACGCTTATCTTCCTTCATCTCTCTACAATCTCGTTCTTTGTGACCAATATTATTGCACTTGTAACATACAATATTTTGATCCATTAATGGGTCAAATGGATTTTAATTTCTGTTGACAGGTCTATGAACATTTCCATATCTATTATTTTCACCATTCATGTAGCTTGCGTAGTTATTCCTTTCATTGATTCTACAAATGATTTCCTTGTTTCCAAAATTTCCACAAATATAGAAATGTCCAAGAAAGAAACTTTGATACCTGGTAGTAAATGATCTTCTTTGTGGTGTAGTCCATATAATTTCACGATTTATTCTTCTGTAGTTTCTTTCATAACCATTGATTTCATACCTGATGGGAGAGGATCTTCTTGATGTCTCATTCCCTCTGAATTCTTGCTCTGGAGTGTTGGTTTCATCCTTTTCATATTCCTTCTCTTGTTTTGTTGTCTTCAAACTTTCATTATATCCTAGTCCTTTCTTGTCGTTTGGAGATCTTTGACTTCTAAGGATCTCATCTAATTTTTCAGTTCTTTTTTCAAACTTCTTCAACTTTTCTATTGTCAATAGTAGCCCCCCTTTTCTTGTAATTCTCTTCTTCACAACTACTCAATTAACCTTTTAGTATTATGTTTGTGTTTCTAATCTTTCCACTTTCAATTTCAACATGATTCAACTTTTCAAGATTCTCATCTTCTTGTTCACTCTCCGCATTGTCTTTGTATCCCCAAAAGGAATCAAGGTTGGTTTCTTCATCTAAATCTTCTTCAGAAATTATTTCTTATTCTTTAGAGCTCTTGCGATCATCATCCTGGGTTTCTTGGGTTATGAATATGACTTCTCCTCCATCATTATCTTCTTCATCACTCTCATCTGAGGAGATTTCATCATACTTGGAGTAGAAGCTCTTTTTATTGTTGAGACTTCTCTTTTTATAGTAGCAGTTTTCAACAATATGTCTTATTCTACCACAGTTAAAGCATTTGAGAGGAGTCTTACCTTTGTATCTTCCAGTTCTGTTTTCTATTTTCTATTTCTTCATAAAGGTTGTTATCCTTGTCTTTTGTCTTGTTTATGGATTTAAAGGCTTCTTCATTGTTTAGCTGGTCACTTTCTGTACCTATTCTCATTTCATATGCTATAAGAGACCCGTGTAATTCATCTATTGTCATTTTGGTCAAGTCCCTAGTTTCTTCAATGGCGGAGACCTTAGCATCATACTTCAAGAGAAGTGATCTCAAATTTTTTTGTAAAACCAAGGATTCATTGAGCTATTCACCTAATCCTCTGATAGCATTAAAAACTTCATCAACTCTAAGAAAATAGGTTGCAATATCTTCCTTTTCATCCATCTTCAAATTTTCAAATTCTGCTCTATGTCGTTGAATCTTGAACTGCTTAACTTTTGGATCACCTTCATAGATACTCTTAAGTTTGTCCCATACCTCTTTAGCAGTGTTGCAACCCATCACTTTGCTAGCAATGGTTGGTGTCAATGATCCTAGAATAACATTTCTAGATTTTGAATTACAACTCATAAGATTCTTCTCATTTGGATCGGTTGGAGCATTATTTGGGATTACATAGCCATTTACAACTGAGTACCAAATGTCTACTCCCAAAGTTGTTAGGTAATTTTTCAATCTATCACTCTAGTATGCGTAATTTATTCCATCAAATCTTTGAATCCCATTTGAAATGTGCTCATGGTCATCCATCTCTGCTCAAGATTTTCCTTCCAGTGGTTAAAATATTCTGAAGGCAACCTACTTTGATACCAATTGTTGATACTGAGAGGGGGGTGAATCAATATCAAGTACAATTAATTTTTTTTCTTCAGCTTATACTTCAACCAGATTATATATTCATTTATATCCAATGAGAAATGAAAAATAGTAGAAGAGTTACACCAATAAACCACAATACACCATGCACAATATATGAGAAATAACCAATAGTTATTATTCAAGGGAAGTAATGACTTCCAAAGGTAGCTACAACTTCCAAATATAAAGGGAGGAATAAACCTCCAAAAGGAAGATACAATCATCCAATATTAATAGAGGGCTGACCTCTCCATACTTCCTCCTTCCTTCCACCCAAAAATGAGTTATAGAGAAAATGGTAGACCTTATTCAATTC
>ML794961.1:80471-97882 GCA_009831015.1 Picea engelmannii
ACAGTCAGTCATAAATTTTGTTCCAAAGTATATCTGAAAACCAGTCCTGAACTGTTATCACCTTTTGTATACTAAGCCATTGAATTGCTACCTTGTTTTCTGTCTATATTTAGAGCCTAACTTTAGCAAGTCACTATCTTCCCTAGTTTTTGCAAAGGAGTAAAGTTTTTCGTTTTTAAACCTCAGGGATTTCGGAACAGATCTTAACAAGAAAGCTGGTCCTCACAACTACTTGATCTTCTGCTAAGTTAAGGAATGTTTATAGTGATCTTAACTTTCCTAGGTTTTTCAACAGCATCGAAAAAATCAAAGCTTGCTTGAACAGGATGTCCCTTAAAGTTTTATTCTTTCTCCCTTGTCTCCCTAAGAACTAAAGGTCTTGTGAGGGTCAAAGGAAGGTTGATACCAAGTAATCAAAATAAGTTGACAGACCTCTGATAAAAAATATTTTACAGATCTCAGCCCTGATATAAACTGATTGGTCCCATCTTCGTGTTTTAAAAGTAAATACTAATACAGGTGGTGAAAGGAAATTCAGAAATGATTTCCCCCACCTAGTCTATTAATACGATGAAAGGAAATTCAGAAATGATTGCCCTCGTCTTAGCGTTTAAACGCATAAATATTTTTCGAAGTGGTGAAAAGAAATTCAGTAGAAAAGGGTCAGACAACTTCACCGGGGTACTGAACAGGCTCGCTGGCAGTGAAGCAATGTCTAGGAGATCTATAAGGATGTTATACATAAACCTCAAATCTACTCTGGTAATCAATACTTTCTGAAAACCTGATCATTTCCCCAAATTCCGATGGGACTACCTTATTTTAGATTTTATAATATCATTCTTCTGATGCAAGCTAAGAATCACAAGACCTGTTGAATATCCTAAGAGCATTATGATTATCTTAAAGCCTTCCCCAAACTTAGTAGCGAGAAAGGGAAAATTGAGAAAGCGATTTCAACAGTGTTTAGAAAGAGTATCTGATTTCGAGAAAATTTGTGGGTTTCCAAGCGAAATTTCTCTCCCCTTCTATCTTTTTTTTTGATTTTTCTGTTGATTTTAGCCTATGACTCCATTTACCGAATTTTGGCACCTGGTCTACTGTTCTTCCCGCCTCACAGGGAAGCGGGATCCCTAGTTGGAACCTATGTTGGAGCCACCCTTGTTTTTTCTCACCTCGCACAATTTTCAACTTTTCATGCTTGAGATCTAAAATAGCTTTTCTTATCCTTTCGAGATCATAAATCTCTGAAATCATGTCCCATGAATAGAAACTCTTTGTCACTTTCAAAAAGGTCCATTTTTCGCAAGTATGTTTTGATATTAAGGTTTTAGTTTCGGAGTTTCGCAAGTCGGACACCTTTTTTCTTGAATTCATAAGTCCCGAGTCGCGAGAATGCGAACTCGGTTCTAATTTTCATCCAAGGAAAGAATAGGATAAAACCTTTAACCCTTGATTAGACATCGTTGGGGTTTCGTGCCTCGGCATTCGTCGACCCTAAATTTTTTTTTTTACAACCCCGAGAGCCGAGAACGCGATGACTTTTTGATAACCTTAGTCAAGAACCAAGGGTAAAAAACCAACCACGGTTAAACTTGGTTCTCGGCACATCGCCGCTCGGCATTTTCTTTCATAAAGTTAGGGTGTCCAAAACTCCGATTTGCGAAGTTGCGACATAATTATATCGAGATTAATTAATTGCCTAATCTAAGATTTCCTTCTCTTAATTCAAGCTTTAATTATCGCCGCATCGCGATATCATGACTCGGCATATCATTCTCCTAAAAGTTTGTCTTCGAATTCCTGAGTCACGATTTGGCGATTAAGTTAATCAGATCATTAAGGATCCACCACATCACGATTTTTGTTAATTAATGCTAAAATCAGAACTCCCAGTCTCGCGATTTGTAAAGTCAAAACGTTAAAGGGAAATTCATGAGGTGGCGAAAAGCGAGGAAATCATTAAGTCGTTGAGATTTGAAATTTTAGAAAAATGAAATTAAGCTAGGTACGTCCCGCATATCGAGGTTGGCACACTTCACGAGGGATTTACCTACTCTCCATGACCCGATTGCCTATCAAAGCCGCCGAACATTGATGGCATTAATGAGGATTTAGGGTAAATCCACGAACAAATAAGATCGGATTTATAAATTTAATTTGGTTTTAATTTGCGATTTGAAAAACTTGTTTCAAAGGGTACAAGATTTTTAAATATATACAAAAGTTTCGTTCTGTTCTAAAACATTTTTCTTAAGTGCATAGAACTCACTTTTCTCCGAGGAAACTCATTTCCGCATGTATACACAGGTCTACTACAAAAGAGCAAAAAATCAAGCTTCAGCTATGGCGCCAAGGAGAGCAGCGAAAGAAAATGTCGAAGTTGTAGCACAGGGTCCGGACAACGTCTCGGATACTTCACCTCGGACAGGCGGCTCAGTATCCACCTGGTCATCCATTTCAGATATCTTGCAATCCGAGTTGGTAAATTGTTCAGACTCTGATGACTATAACTATGATATTGTGAAGGACGACCTGAACACTAAGTACAAGACAATTGTTTAGTCGGGAATGCATCTGGTTGCAACTAGACCTCAGTTTCTCCCATACTACGACATGATCTGGTGGGCATTGGATCACATCGACCTGCCTTCCAGAACTATCGTAAATGAACGATAGGCCATGATTGGGACTTTTAGGCCCGAGCATATCCAGTCTATGTATAAGCTCCCAACAACCTCTGAATACACATATGGCAAAGAATTCCTGGAAAACTTCAGAAAGAAGGAGTGCGAAGAATTTGACAAAACCATGCCAAGCTTGATAAAAGATTGGGTGTCTCATTCCATGACATTCAGAGTGAAAGACAAGGGTGTGTATTCGATTTCTTCGTTGGAGCCAAACTATATGTATGTGGCGATGATGGCTTGTCGGATTTTCAGATGGGAGGATACCGCGCATTTTTACGTCCAGTGGGTACCTCTCATCTTTCGGGTAGCAGAAGGTTCCTCATTCAATTGGGCGAAAATGATCTCCGATAGTTTTCTCAATAGGGTGACAGAGTACCGGGAGCAAAATGCAGCCGAAAAACCATCCAGATTCTTCATGTCCGCGTATATCATGGATGCGATATGCTCCATGACGCCTTTTCCTTTGATGAATTGGGCTTGGAGTCCAACCCAAGAGAATACTGTTCATGAGTACCACGATAAGCTGTGGGAAAATAACGCGAACAAGTTTATTTATGAAATTTTTAACTGGGTTATGGTGCCCCTGCACATCGCCATTTTTGACCTTTTGCCACCCTGCATCTCAGATAGCATTGCTGCGAATCTGAGCCATATCGAAGACTGGTATGTGGAAGAAGAATTCTCCTATTTGAGAGTTTTCGGAGTTGTTGTCCCTCCTCTGGCGCTACCACTATTCATCCCCGACAAGCTAGCTTGTCGCAAGATTGCTCGACAAACAGTAATCGACGAAGTGAGCAAAGAGCTCAAAGCATCATCAAAGAAGGTACGACCGTGTTTCCCTATTCGGTTAAATTCCTATTCCTTATTAGATTTCAGACATGCTAAGGTTGAGGCTGCAGCCATAGAAGACTTGAGACTAGTCTCTATCGAGTACAAAAAGCATGATCCCTAGGGAATTGTAAGCACTCATTTGGGAAATTGTGGATTAAAGAGGTTCAAACATGAATGTTCTCCCTCGGATGATGTTTTCTGAGGGGCGGGGTCCTATTCGGAGGTGTAATTTCGAATCAGATCCCTAGCACCCGAAGACAGGACCTCAGTTTTAAAATTTCAGGAGCATAGGAGACAATGTCTCCCCGTGGTGCTAGGAGGTTTGGGACTTTCCAAGGACAAAGAAAAGGAGGTCAAAAGTTCTGCGGGGCAAACTTCTAACCCCGAAAAACGTCAGGAAGGGGAGCAGGAGAAGAACCCCAAACAAGGGAAAAGTCCTGAGCATGACAAGAGTCCCGAACAAGGGAAAAGTCCCGAGAAGGAGAAGAATCCCGAGCAAGAGAAGAATCCAGAGGCAGCGATAGAGACGAAGACCTATGATCCTCCGAAAGAACAGGACCCACTCGTCACACCAGGCAAGGGGGCAAAGCAGATCGGACAGCCCATCACCTCTGTCACACCCTTGCAGTCAGCTCAGAGAGACATCAGCGAGGGATGGATATTTGGCAAAGAACTAGGACCTATAATGGCGGGGGAACTCCCCCCTAGTGAGTTCTTTTTTGACAAAAAGAGAAAGGCTGTGGTAAAGCGGGAATTTTATCAAGAGGGAGAGTCCACTGTTAAAAAATTCAAAGTAATGACAGATGGAAAAGGAAAGAAAAATGATGAGTTTGCCACAGAGATAGTAGGGACGCTAGGAGCTTATGCGTCAGCAAACCAATTCTTGGTTGCAATGTTAAAAAATCAGCTCAAGAGGAAAAATCAGTTGATCAAGACTCTTGAAGCCCGAATAGCTTTGGCTATGGAAGACACTAAGAGTCAAGCGAGTGGAGAAATAGAGCTAGCCCAATTGGCCGATAAAAAAGAGATCGAAGTCCTCAAGACCAAGCTGGACCAAGCAAACTCAGTGATCTGAGAGGGTCGAGTGCAGTCGGGTCAGCAGAGGGATACGATCACACAGTTACAGGCTCAATTAGAGGTCACAGAAAGTAAGGTAATTGGCATCGAGATTGTTAAATCCCGAGCAATCGACATTCGGAGCAGGATCTCTTCTGCTCAACAGAGTCTACTAAACAAAGTGAGGGAGTTTCGAGAACATTGCTTGTTAATGCATCAGATTTCTGAGAATCTGATTGTCAAGGAAAGAAATGCAGAAACCGCTCGGATCACCTTCCAATAAGCAGTGATAGCCACCAACAATAGGTTTTTAGCAGGGTCTCTCGGGCTCACCATTGCTGAACAGACTAGGGGTAATATTTTGTTAAAGAATTGGGAACATGATATTACTTTATGCAAGGAACAGACCCAGAAAGTGACAAATTTAGTAGAAGAAGCCTGCAATGCCATAAAAGGTGAACTGTTAGGGATGGAGGGTGAAGTTGACTCAGAGACGCTAAGGCAGATGAATATAGAGTGGGTCTCCCTCGACATGAAGGAGAAAAATGAGAGGAATTTGGCAGAGATCTCTAAGATAGACAAGGTAGACATGGCTCAAATTGATGGACATTTGATTCAGCCCAGCACACAACTCGGTGCCCTTGATATGGTTGATGCATATATGGGGAATAGACTTCCACAATTAGCCCGAGAATGCTACTTTGCCGAAGCCATTTGTCAAGCAGAGTCGTCATAACTTGTATCCCAATTCGTGGACATATGTAGGATATGCACTGAGTCTATGCAAAGACAAGCACCTGGCCCTTTTTGAAAATCAATTTGAAGAGATGGAGTGTTTTCTCTCCTCACAGCTGCCAAACGGAACTTTCACAACTTGTATCCAGTCTACGGACAGATGTATAATATGCACTAAGTCACGTAAAAGCAGGCAGCTGGCACTTTTTTTGAAAATTGGATTAGTGAAGGGAAAATTTGTATAAATAGATCACCAAAAGAAGAACCAGGGGCTGGACTTTTTGGTAAGGAATGTAATAGAGATTTTGCATCAAAGAAGTTAGTACAAGCAATTTGAAGATTCCCAATTCTATCCCGACTGTGTTACAAGTTTGTTTCGTTATGTTCTTTCTTCTTTTCATTTTGCTCTACATAATTGATGTGTATCACTATAACGTATTACGACCACTACTGTAGTGAAGGAATTTTATCTTTCTGTAATTGCTTCTTGTCTTTCCTCTGCACCAGCTATCAGCGGGTGTAAGACCAATTTGCAATTTACAGAATTTCATGTCTATTACACTTTGTCAATTATTTCTATGTCAATTTCTTCTTCTGTGTTTACTTGAGTTTTCTACTAACAAAAACTTTACATTATTCGCAGCTAAATGTTTTTCTCTCATTCTACATCTTTTACTAAAAATAATACAGTTACGGGAAAGGGCCTTTAGTTTGCACTCTTATTCTCTTCTTTATGCGGAAATTTCTCTTATTTCGACCGAATTGAAACAACGTTCAAATCTCTTGTTAAATCTTTTCCATGCTAATACTGTTCCTCAATGACTGTACCTACAGCGACTCAACCTAATATTCAACCTGGATTATCTAATCAAATACATATCTCTTTAAATCTTTTTGATACAATCCTTAAAACTGCGAACACCCGGGGAGAATTGGAACATTCATGGGCAGCCATTGAACAAGATATCATTACACAGGAACAGTTGGAAGCTAGACAACGAGAACGTAGAACTCCCCATTATCTTCTTATACCGAAGGTTAGTGTAATCCTTTATCAACCTTTATTATACTTTCGGATGCCTTGAAACTATACTTTAAGCCTTAGTACAGACTCAGGAACAACAAATGCTATGATACAGAGGAGGGAACGAGTGTCGCAAGTAAGAAAAAATAGTTCCAGTAGTGGAACGTACCTATGCTCAATGGAAGGATATGGATGCGGAAGATGGACACTCGGGGTGATGTTCCCTGCAGGGTATAGGGTGTCAAATTACGAAGGATATAAACAAGTCTCTGCTTGGTTGAGGGTGTGGCAACGGTTTATAACACACAACGAGAACTGGCTAAAGGCTCAATACTGCAAGCGAGGGCATGATATGCAATCACAAATTAATGCCAAAAAAATGTCCTTTTTTATATTGTTTAGTCTACTTGGTGTAAAAAAGGGGCAAACCTGTGGCAAATAGATGTCTTTTCAAATCCAATTTACGAGTGTGAAAAAGACAAGTTCACTCGACAATCTTTTCTATTTTTTATAGCGAGTCGGAAATGAGCTTAACTAAGACTCATGATCTTTCAAATCCAATTTTAACGAGTGTGAAAGGGACAAATCACTCTACAATCTTTTCAATTTTTAGACGAGTCGAAAAAGAGCTTATAGGCGGCAAGTCATGGGGGAGGCCAAGGCTCCCATGCTGGAGTTCTATGGAATGCCAGTATCTTAGGAAAAACCAACAAAATCTCAGGAATACCCAAAGCTCTCCAGGTTGAGGAGGACAAAGTGCTAATGGAGGGTATCATCTTTGTGGTATATCAGATAATGTCTCTTGTTGGAAAAGACATAGGTGGAGGAATTGAATACCTCACAAAACTATCCCGATCAAAGGGAACCTCATCAAGACTTGGAGGGAGAGAAATCGGGAAGAGTAAAACTCTCTCTTGTTCAAAAGGTGCAAGAGTAGAAATTCTAAGGACATGGCATAGAAGGTATAGAACCATAACTAGAAGAGAAGGATTGACCAAAAATTGCATTGGTGCAACCGCTTCCTTAGACTTGTCACTCTCCAAGAGAAGAATGGGATCGATAGAAGATTGCATCGATGTTGGCCCTTAGATATGAAAGGAAGAGAAGATCAAGGAAGAAAAGGTAAAACAAGAACTATGCGGGAAAAACAGTGACTGTCACTGGGTTGAAGTAAGCAAAAGAGCAGAAAATCTGGAGCGAAGTAAGGAAAATCAAGTCATTGGATGAGGAGACCAGGGATGAAAGATCAACAAGAGAAAAGGATCATGGACAACTCAGAAAGTAGATAAATCCACCATTGGATGCTTTGGAGCACCATGCGATGAGGAAGGAAAGACAGGCTAGCGAGCCTGGAAAATGTAGGTCAAGTTGACCTAGGGTTTTAGACACCTAGGGTTTTGGGTAATCAGGGTTTTGACACCTAGGTTTCGACCTAAGGCTGTCCGTGAGGGACTATAATGTATAAATAGAGGTCAAGAGGAACTAGGTCGGGTCGGTAGTAGTGTTGGGTATTGCTATTGATTGTGGTTGTTTGAGATATTATTGTAATGTGAGAGAGAGAAGTGCTGACAATGTTGTATCCAAAGAAGTAGATCATTGGTTTGATAGCACCATTGGAGGGTATATCACTGAGTTTGTTGTTGATAGAAAAACATTGTATAGCCAAGCCGAGAGATACTTTTTCAAAGGACCCAGAGGAAAATTTTCTCACTTTCTGAAGCCGAGAATGAAGATTCTCTTGCATGAAAACCACATCTTGAAGATACCGAAGATTGGTCGGACCTTAAAAGGAAAATGTTCAAGAACTCAGACAACGACAATGACACAGAAGAAGAACATATGCACAGTGGGAAAGTATTTCGAGGGGTTCACCTTGAGAACTTGTTTAAGAAAAACTATGGAGAAGAGGGTTTCTACAGTGGAGAAGAGGTAGATCTAAGCGATGAAGAACATTTAGATCCCACCAGAAAAAAAGAAGGGGAAGCTGAAGAACTTCGCCAAAGTGAGACAAAAACCTCAGGAATTGCATGGACTACTGAACTAAGTAACATTAATCCTCCTATTGTCTCAACATTACCTAGCAGTCAGAATAGTCAAAATCACCAGAGTCCTCAGAGCACTGTTACTGGTAGCTCAACATCTACTAAAACAATAAGCCTAGTCATTTCTATGGCAGATGAAATGAGGCTCCCTATCTTTAGAGGAGATGGATCTGAAGATCCAGATCAACATTGGTTTCTGTGTGAAGCCATATGGAATATTAAAAGTATCATTGATGAAGCCATAAAGAGAACTCAGTTCAACACTACGCTAAGGGACCACGCACTGAGCTAGTACATGAAACTGGTCCAAGGACTAGGACATCCTAAGCCACTAAACAAGATAAAGAATGTGCTAATTGCAAAATTTAAGAAACCTAAGTCGAAGTCACAATGTATTACAGAGATAAAAGAGATCAAACAAAAGGTAGCAGAACCAGTTTGGGATTTTGACCAGAGATTCAAGACCCTAACAGGCCAATTAAATTTTCAGATCCCTGATGAACAGAACATAGAATGGTTCATCACTATTCTATTACCACACATCAGAGTCCCTCTGATGCAACATAATATTGCATCGCAGGCAAAATATTTGGAAATCACCATGAATCTTGAATCAACACCTATGGGAGAATCAAGCTCAGGCATGAGCCAGATCTTGAGTCAGCTCACCAATTTGTCTTTACAGGTCGAGTATATGAATAAAGATAAGAGAAAAGACAAAAGGGAAGATGTTTGGTGTGTAATATGTGGATCAGAAGGTCATGATAAGGAGCACTGTCCCTTATTTCATGAGTATTTGGCCTCAGGAGTGCTGAGCCCCTTGAAGCAAGTTAACCTGCCCTGATGTGATGTGTGTAGAAATAGGCATCACCTAGGTGAGTGCTATTACATGAAAAAGTATGTTCAGACACCCACAAACTTGTATTTCACATTCTGTAAATCAGTGGGGCACGATGATTGAGATTATAAAGCTTACCATCTCATGCATGAGAAGTCAAGGGACATATACAAGATTCAAGGTGATGTACATTTAGAAGGAAACACTCCACAGTACAACTCTCCAGGGAGAGGAAAATTCAATCCTCACGGTGGATACAAAGGAGGATGAGGAGGAGGTATGGGCCGAGGCCAAGGACAAATAATCTGTTATAACTGCGCATAGCCAGGACACTTAGCAAGGGATTGTCAGAATCCTTACACAACCTATAGTTATTGTAACTCCTTCGAGCATTCAATAGAGGAATTCCCTATGCTATTGGATAAGATTCAGGAAAGAGGAGGACCCCAAAAGAACCCACAAGTACAACTGATATATGTTGAACCTCATGGAACTGACCCTAGAGTCGTTGTTATTACTCGAGGAGGCACTGCTACAGGAGAGGATAGAACAACCCAAAGAAAGATCGCAGAAGAGTCAGGTATCAGGAAAGCTGAGGAGAAGACTCAGGCTTTTGATGCAAAGAAAGAAAGATGAATATTTGAGGAAGCAAGATAGGAGTTCAAGAGGAACCATGGGTATGGAATGCCTTAGGCATTTGACCAATCGGCTATGCATAAAGAAGGAAAAGAGGTAAGTACACTCATCGACTTTTTGTACACTTGTCTTAAATTAATTCAGGATGAGAAAGCTGTAGAAGAGTTACAGAACCTAATTAGGCAGTATGAGCTAGGAAAGGTAGACCCCTTACTGAACAAGGTAGTACACCATATTGGTAAGAAGAGAAGAACAAACAAATAATTGCATTTGAATGCTCAAATAAGAGAGTATGATATAGACTATGTGGTCCTCAACTTAGGGTCGAAGGTCAACATCATGACGAAGCAAACTTGGGCACTGATGGGAAAACTCAAGCTGATATATCCCCCTATCAGGCTTCACATGGATAATCAACAAGTTGTCATACCATTTGGACGATTGGAGCATGTCCCTGTGGACATCGACGGAGTTAGAACCTTTGCAGACTTTGAGGTAATTGAAATTGTTGATGATATATACCCTTACCCTGGATTACTAGGAATTGATTGGGACTTCAACAATTCTACTGTTGTCAATCTAAAGAAAATACACATGACATTTGAAGGAGATGGCCTTAGGGTCATTGCACCCTTAGATCCAGATGATGGTCCACGATATACAGAGCCCATCAGAGAAGAAGACTACGCATATGAGATGGAAAACACCTATAAATTAACAGCCAGACAACAAGATTATATCAACCCTACTGTCGATGGGAATCTAAGCTGGCGAAGTGACAGGGCATGTTCACCATATTCAAAAGAAGTGCTAGAGAACTGGCATAACCAGATGTATGAAGTATCCACAAGGATATGTTCTCTATTGACCAGAGAAGTTCGCTGGATTGGTACAAAAAAAAGTAACTTACCTACCTTTGATAGTCTGAATCCTTTAGAATCCTTCTTGATGGAATTTGAAGAAATTGTACCAACACAAAAGAGGCTATTGGCTATGGAAAAGGCCCTGAAAGCTACAACAGCAAGATGGTGGGGGACACATAAAAGAAATATCACAGACTGGGCACAATGCCAAACCTTGATGACAATGCGGTTTTCATCACAAGTAGGAAGCTGCAAAGTGAGGTACATAGGTCGAAGCTGCCCAAAGGACCATGTATGAAGTTGCGAAGAGGCCTGCAGTGACATTCCTCGAGAAAAATGGGTACACAAATTCATTAACATTCTAGACACGACCCCTATTAACTGGTACCTTCAAGCGGAGATGCGCCTCATCATTGTAGATTGGGAAGGTATGCTTCAGAATTTTGTAACCACCTTTTTGTTTGAAAGTGAAATTCCTTAAGTAGATCAAGCATTACAGATTGTGAGGCAGAAATTATTTAAGGAGGAATCTAGCCTCCCTTTGGAGCAAGAAGAGGACGAATGAACTATGCCATTCCAAAAATTACAAGGATGTTACAACATTAATGTCGACGAATATGATGATCCGAGGAAGGTAAGCATTGCTGATACAGAAGGCCATAGGGATGTGGAAGGACCAGGATTTGAAATGCCATTCATTGGAGAGCTGATAAAGATAAAGAAAGTCAATATTGGGACAGAGGAGACACCAAATCTTGCCAATGTCAGAGATTACTGGGATGTTGCTACCATTGACAAAATTATAGAATTACTGAACGAGTATTAGGACTTGTTCCCAACCAAGTTCATTGATATGAAGGGTATGGAAGGACCTATGGGATAGATGAGAATACCTTTGAAACAAGATGTGAATCCATTCAAGCAAAGACCCTACAGATTGAACCCAAAATATAAGGAAAACGTGAAGATTGAGCTGGACAGAATGCTGGAAGCAGGGATTATTGAACCTGTCAAAGAGTCGAAGTGGATCATCCCTATGGTAGTAGAAGACAATAAGATAGGTGAGATCAGAATATGTGTGGACCTCAGAAAGCTTAATGATGCATGTTTGCATGACCCCTTCCCTACAGCATTCAACGATGAAGTATTAGACAATGTGGGAGGCCAAGAGGTATATTCTTTACAGATGGGTTTTTAGGATATCATCAGATCCAGATTGCCAAAGAGGACCACCACAATACCACATTTTCCATAGAATGGGGATCCTACCAATACACAGTGATCCCATTTGGACTGAAGAATGCGCCAACCATCTTTTCTAGGGTTGTGGTCAAAGCATTCAAAGATTTTTTGCATAAGTTTTTAGAAGCCTATTTTGATGATTGGACTGTTTTTAGTTTGTTGAAAAACCATATTGAATGTCTAAGGCTAATGTTGGATAAATGCAGGCAATGTCAAATTGCTTTGAATTTTAAGAAGTGCATCTTCTTATGACCATTTGGAGTATTATTAGGTTGTATTGTATGCAAGCAAGGATTTTTGGTGGACCCATACAAAATTGAAATTATAGTTGATTTTCCACCTCCTACCTCAGTCAAACAATTGCACACTGTGCTAGGACATACTGGCTATTACAGAAAATTTATCAAAGGATATGCTCAGATTACTGCATCGATGGAGAATTTATTAAAGAAAGACTATCAGTTTGGTTGGACAGAAGAATGCCAACAGAGCTTTGACACACTAAAACTAAAGATGGTGACTGTGCCTATTCTGGTCTTCCCAGAATGGAGTAAGGAATTTCATGTACATGTTGATGTGTATTCCATTGCATTAGGAGAAATACTAGCACAAACTGGAGAAGGGGACTTTGATCATCCATTAGAATTTGCCAACAGAAAGCTATCCACAACTTAAATTAATTACACCACTACAGAGAGAGAAGGATTAGCCATGGTGTATGCATTACATAAATTCTGCCACTACTTGTTGGGATGACACTTTAAAATGTTTACTAATCACTCTGCGCTGAAGTACCTGGTCAACATGCTAGTGTTGGGGGGGAGAATATGCATATGGCTTCTCCTATTTTAAGAATATGATTTTGAGATCATAGTTAATATAGGAAGAATGAACAAGGGATCTGACCACCTGTCGAGGTTGGAACATCGTGAAGAACCCATCAGTCTGGAGGATACACTACTACATGCACAGTTTCTCGCCATCAGGAAGATGGATGACCACTTCACAGACATAGTCCAATTCTTGTCAACATGAATGGCTCCAAGTGAGTATACAATTTACCAGAAGAAACAACTAGTGGTGCGCGCTGCAGACTTTTCACTGATAGATGGTCAGCTATATAATATGGGACCTGACGAGATACTAACAAGATGTGTGATGGAAGCATAGTGCCCACTAATACTTGTAGAATATCATGAAGGCATCACAGGAGGACATTACATAGGAAAAGCAACTACGTAGAAGGTTTTGCGAGCTATCCTTTGGTGGCCTACTTTACACAGAGATGCTAAAGAGTACACTGGAGCCTGTGATGTATGCCAGAGAGTTGGAAAACCATCCAGAAGAGATGAAATTCCACTAGCACCGCAAATGACCCTAAAATAATTTGAAAAGTGGGCCATTTACTTTGTGGTACCTATAAACCCACTAGGGAAGTGCACAGGAGGAAGGTATATTATCACTGCAACAAAATACCTGACTAGATGGGCCAAAGCAAGAGAAGTCAAGGACTGTTGTGCAACTATAGCTACGCGTTTTATATTTGATGAAATAATAACCAGGTTTGGATTCCCTAAGACCCTTATGAGTGATCAAGGCACTCATTTCTCAACAAGACAGTTGAAGCCCCGACTGAAGAATTTACAGTCCACCATCAGAAGAGTACACCTTATGATCCACAAGAAAACGAAACGGTTGAAGAATTCAACAAAATCTTGGAGACAACATTGAAAAATATTTGCAGCGTGAACAAGGATGGATAGGATTTAAGAGTACCAGAAGTACTCTGGGCTTATAGAACCACTTTTAAGAAATTAACAATGCGTCCTCCTTTCAAGTTGGTTTATGGTCGTGAAGTTGTTGTCCCGATGTAGTACTTGGTATCAAAATTAAGAATTGCTACATTTACAGACATGGATGATACTGGTGCTATTCATGAGAGGCTTTCCCAACTGGTTGAACTAGAAGAAGACAGATTTATTGTAGGATTCCATCAGCAGTTACAGAAGGGAAGAGAGAAGGCCTATCGTGACAGACACATAAAAAATAAGGTGTTTAAGCAAGGTTATTTAGTACTGGTGTATAAAAGTAAATTCATAAAACATCCAGGGAAGTTCAGAATGCATTGGCTCAGACCATATGAGATTGCCTATGTTACAGAAGGAGGAGTTGTGTTGCTGAGGAAATTGAAGGGAGAATGGAAAGAGGTATTAGTGAATGGGAGTCGGCTCAAGTTGTAGTATGAGAATCAACTGCCTCATAGCTCTCAATGAAAGCAAGGAGAAAAGGGTCTAGGTACCAGGTGCAGTTGAAACTGTGTAGTAGACATAGAAAAGACATTTTGCACAAGGAAGGGAAGGAGACATGGAGCATAAAGCAAAGGTTGCACTACGCAGTCCAAAGTCAAAGTGACATGAAAGGATCAGAACTGAAGTTCCTTGGGACGAGTGACATGTGAGTGTTGGGGGCCTATTGGCCCTTGTCTATGGAAGGAAGTGAAAATCAAGGAATAAAAGGTAAAATGAGAACTGCGTGGGAAACACAATGACTGTCACTAGGTTGAAGTAAGAAAAAGAGAAGAAAAGCTGGAGCGAAGTACGAAAAAGAAATCCGTTGGATGAGGAGATTAGGGATGATAGATCAGCAAGAGAAAAGGATCATGGACAACTCAGCAAGTAGAAAAATCCACCATTGGATGCTTTGAAGCCCGGAAGGAAAGACAGGCTCGCGAAGCCTGGAAAACATGGGTCAAGTTGACCTAGGGTTTTAGACACCTAGGATTTTGGGTAATTAGGGTTTTGACACCTAGGTTTTGACCTAAGGCTATCGGTGAGGGACTATAATGTATAGATAGAGGTTGAGAGGACCTAGGTCGGGTCGGTAGTAGTGTTGGGTATTGCTATTGATTGTGGTTGTTTGAGAGATTATTGTAATGTGAGAGAGATAAGTGCTGAGAGTAAGAGCCTTCTGGTATTGTAAGATCTTCAACTTGTGCGAAGATCAAGTCCTGTAGCTGGGTGCACAGGAAGGTGGGAGATAGAGAGAGGAAGAGAGAAGAAGAGAGAAGAGTTGCTGACTAAGAGTGTAGATCAGAATTGTAAGCTTTATCTTAATATATCATAAGCACAATTTTATGGACGTAGCCCTAGAGAGAGGGTGAACCACATACATTTTGTGTTGTATGTTTCATTGATGCCTGGATTCCTGTCATTGTTATGGTGTCATTTTCATTATTGTGTTAGATCATATTTATAGCTGCATAGAGTAGATCTAGTTGATAAGTGACACATGAATGTTGCATTATTGTTGTATTAGTTCCAATTGATATTCCCCTAGTTGTAGACATTTTTGTCCTGTAACCCCCCTTTTAGCTGCTTTGGGTGAGACTGCATCTGCTTCATAGGTGTTTCCGAAAGGGACAGTAGCTAGGGCTTGATGGTGTGCTCTTAGAGTGAACCTCGAGTTTTCCCCTGCAAAAACAATTGATACGACCACTTCTTCAACCATTGGTTGAATAGGATGCGAGACAACAAGATCAAGAGGTGCATCACTCCAAAAAACAGGAGTGTTGTTGGTTGAAGATTTCATAGACATGACTATTGGTTGAATAAGGTGCAAGACAACAAGTTCAAGAGATGCATCACCCTCGAACATAGGAGAGGTTTCAGTCGAAGATTTCATCGACACGACGATAGGTTGAATGGGATGTGAGACAACAATGTCAAAGGAATTATCAACCCCTACAAGAAAAGGGGTGTCAATTGAAGATTGCATTGGCATGATTATTGTATCAACCAAAGAAGGAATAGAGTGTTGTGAAACCATAGATGTCTCAGAACCCGAAGGGCCCTTAGGTGATCCCCACGTTTCTGGTATCCCAACAGTAACAAGACACAAATGAGTAAAGTGACTTCCTTCACAAGTCCTGCAAAGGAATCTAGGCTTACATATGAGATGTCTAGGATTCTCAATTGTATAAATGACCCCAGCATGACTTGCAGTGGCTGGTGACATGCTACCAGCATGACTTGCAGAGGCTAGTAGAAAATCTCCAACAGGACTAACAGAGGTTGGTGATGGATCCCCAACATGACTAGCAGAGGTTGGTGATGGATGTACAATGTGACTAGTAGTGACCGGACATGTGCCCCAAACATGACTTGTAGGGGCTGGTTGTAGGTCTTCAACATGACTGGCAGAGGTTGTCGACCAATCTCCAACATGAATAACAAAGGTTGGTGATATAATACCAGTATAACAAGTAGTGACTGGACTTGTGCCCCCAGCATGACTTGCAGCGGCTGGTTGCAGGTCTTCAACATGACTCGCATAGCTTGTCGACCAATCTCCAACATTACTAGTAGAGGTTGGTGATATATTTCCATTATGACCCGTAGTGACTGGACTTGTGGTGGTACTGAATTGTGACATTTGAGTCCAAGGTCCAAGGATAGATTGGTTTTGAGAAATTGCAGGCCAGGAAGGATATTGGTTTACACCCTGTCCCTGTCCAATGAGATATTATCCTCCTCCATACTGATTCATAAAGGGTTGTAAGGTCATCGACACTGAGGAAGCTGCTTGCAAATAGAAAGTGACATGACAAGGGTCACTCACGTGATGATATATGTTTCCCCCAGATGAAGGAATTTCGTGAAGGGGGTTTCCCATACTACACGAGTAACTTCCCCTAGATGAAACACTAGAGAGAAGATGGAGGTCAGCCATGGGAAAGGTGTTCGTAGGAACCGACATGGTGGAAGAATTATAGGTGGATGAAGTGTAATAAGTAGAATGATTACATAGTTGGGCACTCACTTCTTGCATAGTGGATTTGTAGGAAGGAAGATTCCAACCTCCTACTGTAAGAGGTGTTTGAAAGATATGACTCCCACCAAATGTAGAGGGATAAGAAGGAGGCATCATGCCCCCAGACCCAAAACTTGTATTCTCATAAGGAGGCAAGACAGATGATGGCAAGTGCGATGACATATCAGACATACCATGAGAAAAATGATTAGAGACCCAAGGCATTGATTGAGTACCATAATTATGCATACCATTATAAAAAGAGGATGAATTCCCCCCCATGAACATTATGGGGTGGGGGGGGGGGGTAGTATTAAATGAGGGAGAAAAAGGAACTCCACTATCCATGATAAAGAGAACTCAATATAAACTCTTAAGGCCAACTAGTAGTCAAAGAGCATACGAAAAAGTCAAACGACCAATGTTAAGCCCTAATATTGGCTCATTACCACTTAATTGGGGCATATTAGACTAGTAATGTTATTTTATTTATGTCGTCTTGAGGCCATTAGTTGTAATTTAGATTAGTAATGCTATTTTATTTATGTCGTCTTTAGGCCATTAAACCTCCTAGTCTCCTATATATACCAAGGAGACATTTTCATTTTGAATCATCTTGTACTTGAACATTTAAGTGGGGTAAAA